>JAJLXT010000071.1:10744-70252 GCA_030571395.1 Nakaseomyces sp. UFMG-CM-Y6046 | reverse complement strand
AAACCCCCCCCCCCCCCCCCCCCCCCCCTATATCGAAGGGCAGTAACAAACCATATATCCGATATCCAGTAAAACAAAATGTATAGTACTATATTCATTACAAACAATAATTCCGATAAAAGTGTTATCACCGTAAATCTCCTTTTGCTATATGGCCACGTCACACTAGAACCAGATACACACAGACACACAGACACACAGACACACAAAGACAGACAAACCAACCCTAGAGAATTGCGAACCCTAAGAACAACACGAACCCTAAAAAAAAAAGAAAAAATAGAAACCCTAAAACAACGAACCCTAACGAACCCTAAACACTAAACCCTAAAACAACAAACCCTAAAGCAAGAAACCCTATACTCCATAAAACCCTAACATACCCTAACATACCCAACCACGAAAAGAAAAGCACGCTCATAACGTCCAATGCGACAAAGGGAGAGAGAGAAAGAGGGTGGCCCAACCTTCGGTGGGAAAGAAAAAAAAAAAATATTAAAAATTAAAAATAACAGAGAGAGAGAGAGAGAGAGAAGAAACCGGAAGAAGATAAAAAATAAATAATAACAAAACTATTGAAATATTGTCTAACATATTAAGGATATTTGTTACTCATAGTGTTTTAGATTTGATTCTTTTAAGGAGGAGAAAGAATAAAGGATAGAAGAAGGTATTTTTTTGGTCTCTTCTCTTGATTTTGCGAGGTAGAAAAGAAACGAACTTTTTAAGGAAAACGGGGGATAAATAATAGATATTAATACATGGCGTTGGGTGATAAGTTGAAGAGTAACGGGAATAATATATTTGCCAATGGGAATATGTCTACCTCGACGTTGTCTAGTTATAGTCATAACGGCAGTACACCAATGTTGAGTACTCCCACGGGGAGTACTCCAACATACAGTAACAGCACTAGTCATAACAACAACGGGAACATGATGAATAGGAATGTGTCTGAGTGGAACTCGCTGTATTATATCTGTTTAGCGATGAAGAAGAGACTGGAGCATTTGACACAGATGCAGCCGTATTTGAACTTGGCGTACAGTTCGAGTGAGTTGTTGAGTGAGAGACAGGCGTTGCTGTTGTCGCAGAAACAGCAATTGCAACAGATGCAGAACGGTAACAACAACGGCAGTAATAATAGGAACTCGAATTTCAGTGGACAGCCCAGGGACAGTCACGACAGCACTACCATTGCCTCGATGTCGCATAACAATAACAGCAGATCAAGTGCTATCTCGACTAATAGCTATAGCAAAGAGGACGTGACTATGATGGATGGAATCACGTATACCCAGAGTAACCGGGGTGGAAGTAACAGTGGCCACGGTGGTGCAAGGGACAGTAGCGTGCACTCCATGGAAGACACGCTCTTGACGTTCAGCATGGGTATCCTACCGATCTCTATGGACTGTGATCCAGTCACACAACTCTCTCAATTGTTTCAACAGGGGTCTCCCTTGTGTGTTCTGTTCAACGCAGTCAAGCCACAGCACAAACTGTCAGTGGTATCATCGGATGACATGAAGGTATGCAAGAAATCTATCTACGATTTTATCCTGGGCTGTAAGAACCATTTCGCGTTTAATGACGAGGAATTGTTCACCATCTCAGATGTGTTCTCCAACTCCACAAACAATCTGATAAGAGTCATAGACGTGGTTCAGACGCTGATGGACTCAGCTCCGGATATTTTCCCAGCACAAAAGGTGATACAAAGCCAGGTCCTCCAGGAGATCGATGAACAACAGCAGAACTTACAGCTGCAAATTCAACAGAACAAGAAATACGCCGAACATTATAAAGTTATCAAAGAATTTGTCGCTACAGAAAGAAAATACGTCCATGACTTAGAGGTGCTGGATAAATATAGAGAACAATTACTAGATAGTAACTTGATTACCTCAGAGGAGCTATACATGCTGTTTCCTAACTTAGGCGAGGCTATTGATTTCCAAAGGAGATTCTTGGTATCGCTTGAGATCAACGCTCTAGTTGAACCCGCAAAGCAGAGAATAGGTGCGTTGTTCATGCATTCCAAATATTTCTTTAAACTTTATGAACCTTGGTCCATTGGTCAAAACGCTGCTATCGAGTTTTTAATTGGGACTCTGGAAAAGGTCTCGGATGATGATTTTATTATTAAGAACAAACTAGAACTACAATCTTTCTTATACAAACCAGTCCAAAGACTATGTAGATATCCACTGTTATTGAAAGAACTTGTACATCAGTCAGTCAATGATAAGAGCCTCAAAGAACTGGACGCAGCCTTGGATATATCCAAGAGTATTGCAAGAAGTATTAATGAAAATCAAAGGAGAACCGAAAATCATCAAGTTGTGAAAAAGTTATATGGAAGAGTTGCCAATTGGAAGGGTTATAGAATTTCCAAATTTGGTGAACTGCTCTATTTTGATAAGGTCTTTATCTCCACTAATAACTCCACTGAGTTAGAAAAGGAATTTGAAGTTTATTTGTTTGAGAAAATTATTATTCTGTTTTCTGAGATTAACACTCCTGTAAAAAAATCATCGTCCGCATCTTACATCCTTAAGAAGAGTAAGTCTGGTAGTACCGGTTCTGCCTTGTCACTGAATATCAGTAACAATAATTCTTCCAGTAACAATAGCTCCACATCCTTCTCAGCAGTCAATACTGACTCTAAACTGGATCTACGTGGACGTATCATGATCATGAACTTAAATCATATAAACCCAATAGAATCAAGATCTTTAAACATCACTTGGGAATCCATCAAAGAACAAGGTAATTTCCTTTTGAAGTTTAAGAATGAAGAAATAAGAGATAACTGGTGCGCCTGTCTCCAGTCACTGGTCAGAGATATCAAGAGTGAATCTTTCAGAAGTACCAACAGTACCAGCAGTGACCACTCCTCATATGCATCAGTCACCTCCCCACTTGCATACAGAAACCCTCACGATAGTATCACATCCTTGAACAGTTCCCATAATAAGCACGTCTCAGATATCTTAAGGTCTAGTAGCAAGAGAAGAACTTCTCAAATGGAAAGTGAGTTTAAAACAATTAATGAAACATACAAAAGTTCTATTCCTGATAGCTCCATTTTGATCAGAATAGCATTCAATAATGACTACTACACTGTTCTGGTTGAAAAACAAAGTGACGTTGATACTGTTATCCATACCATTAAGAGAAAACTTAATACTAGCAGCACTCCTATTTCAAAAATAAAATACCAAGATGAAGATGGTGATTACGTTGTCCTAGAAAGTGAAGATGACTGGTTGGTTGCCAAAGACATGTTAGAGGAAAATAATGAGAGAATATTGAACGTATGGACAATTACCAGTTAACATTGTGCCCATAAGCATCCCCTATATACATATGAGCTTTTTCTTTCTCTTTCTTTTCTTGACATTTGGAGAGATATAATTTTAGACATTTTAAAAGCAAACATCTATTACTTTGAGAGTATTCTTCAACTTTTATAAGTAAAATGGGAAATACTAAATAAACTTACAATTGCATAAATATCCGAGTAATAATATACGAACTTTTGATCCTAAAGAAGCTTTTCTTTTTCTCCGAGGCTATGGAAGAAGTTGCTGACGCGTCATCTAATTAAATTTCCCAAATGAGAAATAAATTAAGTACGGAGTGATATTTTAAAATAAATATGCTACATGAAGATGATAAATTTTTAAATTAGATAAAAAGTTCAAAAAATAATATATTCATTAGATGCTATTGGCGAATTGATTTATTTATCCATTTATAAAAGAGAGTCTTTTCAAAGTTAAATGCATGTCTTAATAAAAATGTCTTATAAAATATAAAAACAAAAAAATGAGTGTGTTTAAAGGCTTTTTTTTCTTCGATAGTAATAGTTGACTTCTAAAAGGAAGTAAAGTAAAGGTAAAAAATATGGAATAATATCTTTAATGGATAAGCCGAATCATACAATGAACTTACTTGCCTCTTTTTGGTTAAAGAGCTCGTTCTATAACATGTAAATTCTTTAATTTCAGTTTATAGTGAAAAAAAATAAAATTGTAGCTGTTTTTGTTATGGTTTCTGTGTGGGGTTTTGAAAGAAAGTACCGGTTTCAGTTTGAAATTGCAAAGTTTGATCCACAAACTAATTGCAATGAATAAAGCGTAAAAAATATTAAAATAAGCTACCTGCTATCAATTCTCTTACAAGATCTATCGCTTGGAAAGAAATCTATGTCCATACTAGAAGAGGCTCTTTTATGATGTCCCTTCACAAAGCTAGAAGTAGAGCTGATAGAAGAGACCGAGGACTTATTGCTTACATGACATAAGTATTGGTTATTTCTTAGATGGTTGGACATCTTGTGGGTACTGCCAGCAGCAGAAGAAATAGAAGGTTGTCTTCTACTTAAGTGATGCTTCATCATTTTACCGTTTAGCAAAGATGGAGTGTTAGGTGTAATTGGTAAGCAAAAAGTGGAGCCTGATCTAGAAGGAATACCAGAAGAGCATTGTGGAGTGAATATGGATTCTGTACCACTTAGGGTCTTATTATGCTTGTGGATATTTCTGTTAGGTATGGAAGAACTGTTAGAAGGAGCAAAAGAAAATAAATCTGGGGATGCAAATGGAGAAATGAAATTGTTCATAGCTGTGTTAGAGTTACCGCCAGTAGCAAATGGCGATAAAGCTGATGCACAAGAGTCAAGACCTTGTCTTTTTCTTAATAAATTTGTTTGGGATGATATCATCGATTGATCATTAAGCGTTAAGTTTGGGTTATACACATGAGGTTCATCAGTGGAATTGTTAGTAGCATTTTGGGTATGGCCAGGATTTTTTGGTGAAAAAGATGGCGATGAAAATGCTGATGAAGATGCGGAGGATAAAGCCGGAATCTCATCGAAAGTGTTTGATAATGGCGAGCCATTTGGAGATATGTTTTCTGGCGAAAATGGATAACTGCTAGAGATATCTTGGGAGCGATAAAGTTCTTCCAACTGTAGCTGGATATGATAATTTTGCAAAGCATCAAGAATTCTCTTTGAAGTTGGAATGCTGTTTTCGTTTTTGCTATCGCCATGACCTAGCTTACTAGACATGTACTTGAACTTAAAGCTGGATGGGAGGGTCTCGATGTTAGAGACAAGAGTCAATAACTCCTTGCAAATGTTGATTAAGTTGTCATCGTTGACATTTAATTGCAAGTCTTCCCACTTATTCAAGTTGTAGAAGTTTAGCGACATAGAAACAATAGTAATAGCTGCCAATGCAATGGAAGATTGGTTGTAGTTGAAAGCTAGATCAAGATTGAAAGCAGCTAGCTCGCAAAGTAATATAGCGCCCAACTTTATCTCGTTTATGTTTAGCTGCTTTGGCAACTCATTATCGTTTGAGTCGTTGGTCTTCAAGAACAATAGCATATCGATGAACGAGTCATAGGTAGCAATGTGGCATAGCGACCAGTTCAATGATTTCAATAAATGTAATTCCATTTCTTTGAACTGACCAGCAGTGAACTGGTTACAACACAAACTTTGCAGGACCTTTAAAGTAGCGACTCTGTTCTTGGAGTCCCAGTATTTGGAGCTGATCCATAGAGCAGTGAGAGCGATCAATTGGTAGGTGGAAGACTTGATGACGAACTTGGAAGCGTATCTGTCCAAGATATCGAAGGCCAGGAACAAGGTAGATGTGGATAGGTTTAGTCTTGTGTGGCAGTACATCAAGAAGTCAAAGATCAAAGCTCTCATCTTGTGGTTGATCTGAGGCTGAGCCTTGAAGTTGGAAAGCGACTTGGTCACCGAGGTGGCATGGTTCAACTCCGTTTCTAAGCTTAGCAGATGCGACAGTTGATTAGGACTGTACTCTTGGATAGTCAAGTGATGGGTCTTCAATTCTTTTCTGACCAGGGCTGGGTTCCCAGCTTTTACAGCAGTGATGTTTCTCCTAACTTGCGCGAGGTATGGCAAGTTAGGTAAACTAGAAGATTCATAGACGGCATTTTTGATTGATCTTTGAGACATAATGGGGGCGGGGGTGGGAGAGAGTTATTATTAATTAAAAAAAAGGGAAATTTTTCTAAATGATTTTTTAATAATAAAACAAACCGGCTTTGAATTGTAAATAATGAATGGGGGGGATAATGATATTTCAAATGGGAAGATATCAATTATTTCTTTTTTTTTTTAATAGTGAATGTGGGTTTTAATTTTTAATGGTCGAGGTATAGAAGTGGGAATAGAAAAAGGACCAATTAAATAAAAATAAAAAAAAAAATAGTTTGTGTGTGTGTGTATATCTTAATAGGAAGGGAATAAGAAAAAAAGTTGTTGTTGTTTTTTTTTTAAATCTTTCTCTATGGGATCTTATTTTATTTTATCTTTTATATCTTCATGCAAGTTTTATGATTTGTTTTTTTTTAAACTGATTCTTCTTTAATCTTCTTTCTTTCTTTTGTAAAATTTTTTTTGATCTGCCCTTTATATTTTATTTTTAATATTAGTGAAAAAAAAAAAAAAAAAGGGAAAAAACAATTGAGTGGACTGATCTGTTATTAATTGATTTATTTTTTGATCTGATCTCAAAAGATAAAAATAATTTTCTGAATTGAAATTGAGAAATAAAATAATAAAATTTAAAAATAACAGAAAGCTATGGGTATATATATTTTCTTTGAATATTCTTGAAATTGCCTTTGTATAAAATTCAAAGCGACAATAAAAAAAAAAAATAAAAGAGTGAACGTAGTAAAGAGATAATAAAAAAAAAAAAAGAGGGCTTTCTCTCTCTTTCTCTCTGTATACTTTTTTCCTCACTATAGTGAATTTCTTTTCGCTTTCTACTTTCCAACTTCCTTAGTACTTTCTTTTAATCTCTCTCTCTCTCTCTCTCTTACTTTGCGGTACAATAATGGTTGTTGGGCAAGAGAAAAGTAATTAAAAGAAGTAGCTTCTGAGATGGATGGAAGTTTGAAATTATAGTAGAGGAAATGAAAAAAAAGAAATATGTACCAGTAAAACAAATGTACAAATCAAAAATAAGTATTAAAACTTTCGTTATATTGGTGCTGCTTCCACAGAGATCATCTTGAGTTCTGGGTGTCATAGAGAAAGAGAAAAAGAGCGAAGAGTGGGAGAGGTCTTTCTCTCTCTCTCTCTCTCTCTCTTACAATAGTAGCTTTCTTTTTTTTTCAAGAGGTTGGTTGCAAAGTATTTTATCGAAAGAAAGACGCTCTGAGTGTGTGTTGACAGTTATTGTAAATTACTTTTTTTTTTTCTTATTTGTCCTAATATTTTTTTTTTTTTTTTTTTTTTTTTTTTTTTTTTTTTTTTTTTTTTTTTTTTTTTTTTTTTTTTTTTTTTTTTTTTTTTTTTTTTTTTTTTTTTTTTTTTTTTTTTTTTTTTTTTTTTTTTTTTTTTTTTTTTTTTTTTTTTTTTTTTTTTTTTTTTTTTTTCCTTTTTTTGCGTTTCCGTTTCCCACAGTGTTCATACTTCCTTTAGGGTTTAATAAGGACATTTTATCTTCTTTTTTATTTCTCTACTAAGTTCTTCCTTTGAAAGAACAATTTGTCCTTATTGTAAGTGGGAGGAAAGAAAGAAAAAAAAAAGGAATGGCTGTGGACTTTACTGCTTTGGGCAAAAACTGAAGGAAGGACATTTTTAGGGTTAGGTCTCTCTCTCTCTTTCAGATTTTTACTTAACATAGTAATTTTTCTCTATCCCGCTTTTTTTTTTTATTTTTTTTCTTTCTACAGAGAGAGAGAGGTTTCTTGCATAGAGAGAGGCCCCAACTCTTAATGTGCGGGCAGGGAAACCCTAACAAAAATTTTATATTGAATGTTGAAGTGGTACGGTTTTCTCTACCCTCTCTCGCTCTGCACAAGTTCTTTCTACAGTCTAGTGTCTTTGATCTCTCTCCCCCCCCCTTCTGTATCTATCGCTTAGTTTTTTTGTTTTTTTCTTAGGGCACCATGGTGGGGCAAGGGCTTATTATAGAGAGAGAGAGAGAAAAGATCAGCACACACAAGCCTTCTCTATTTTTTTTTTTTTGTGGTTGCAACAATTGCACCAAAGAAAAAAAAAAAATCTTCTTTCTTTCTTTCTTTTTTTTTTTAAAGATTTTTCCGTTTTGGGAAAAACATCGAATTTTTATTTTTTTTTCCCGAGAAAAGTAAAAAAAAAAAAAAGAGTGGCAGAGAGATCAAAAAGTTCATTTCTTTTTTTTTTTTATTTTTTTTTAGGGTTTGATTTCGAGAGAGAGAATGGATAGTTTTAGGGTTTGGTGGGGGTTGATCAGAAAAAATTTTTTGATCCGGCTCCCCTAACAAAGAAAAAGATATTATAGAGAGAGAGAGAGAGAGAGACTTTACACAAGATAACATTTCTTTTTTGAGTATGCTACTTATTTTTATCGTTTATATTTTCTGTTATTATTAGCAGTTTTTATTTTCTTTCTTTCTTTAACATGACAGCTTACCACGTCAAAATACACTCCCCTTGACATATTGATACATTATTTCTATTGCATTCTTTTATTTGTGATATTTTTTTTGCGTTTGTCTTTAGGGCATGATATATTTTTAAATTTTAAACAAAAGAGTTGGAAAAAATATTACTATATACAGGTATAAGTTGATTTTTTTGTTATATTTTTGATAGAGAGGTTAAAAGACAATGAGGTTTTCTTTCCATAGAAAGGGAATTTTACAAGGAAGGAGAAGCCGAATTATCCCGGAGATAGAGAGAGAGAGAGAGGGGGGGGGTTGAATTTGAATTTGAATTTGAATTTGAATTTGAATTTGAACTTGAGGGGGGGGGGATGCTAATAGTAGTGGGGGCGGGTGAAGGAGTTTGCAAGCGGATCATGTATTATAGTAACAAACATTTAATAGTCAAAAAAATAAAAAAATAAAAATTAAGGGTGTATAGTTTGTATAGATAAAATAACCCTTTATTTCTTGATATTGACAGTTGCCACATAACTCGATAATTCCATGATCTTGGTTTTTTTTAAAAATAGATTTTGTACAAGTGGGGGGGATGGGGAGATGGGAAAGATAAGTAAGAAGAGTGGGGGGGAGAGGGCGCGCGCCTTCAATTATTCCTTTATATTTTTATTTTTAGCTCTTTTTCTATTTCTTAGGGAAGTATTCATCCCAGATAGGTTTGGTGTATTTCAAGAACCTGTCTCTACAATTGTCGTAGCTGTCAAGAGCTGGTCGTACGTCGATGTTGAAAGTTGGTAATCCGTCGGCATCATCAGGGCCACCGTAGAAGTCCAATACATAACGTACCTCTTTCTTACCCTCGGGATTGCTTCTAAGTACCACCCAGTCGTGTCTGTCAAATGGTAGTTCCCCTAGATAGTGGTTTGGGAACAATTGGCCCATCCAGTAGTTCCAACGAGCTTTAGGGGAGAGTTGGTCTGGTCTTCCTGTGAACTTCAGTAACTTGGGTTCGACATGAGACTTCTCAGTGTATGGTTTCTCCCATTCTAAAATCTCTTGCCAGCACCCTTCGTTCAAAAAGTTATGGACATGGACCATTGACTCCACTGCATCCTCAGGGATCTCTTCCCCTGTATTAGGATCAATCTTCCCCTTACGTATCATTGCATTGTACATCTGCTGAGGAGATGGATACTCCCAAAACTCGTTTGAGGAGCCCTTTGGAATAGTAGAGATCGTTCTGTCCTTTGGCAGTTCGATCTTCTGATCACGATGTTTTTCATGTGAAAGCTCGGGCATGTTATTCAATGGGTTCAAGAGAGGGTTTTCCTTGTTCATCTTGGAGTTCCCAGCCATCACTGGGCACCTTCCGATGTCATTACTGTTGTTGATGTCATGTGGTGCCGCAGATGAGATCGTACTGGTGGTGCCAGTAGCATTGCTCTTGTCTGCCCAAAACCAACCCATTTTTTTTTTCTTCTTGTTCTTCTTATGTGTTCTTTAATGCAACCACTACCCTTTCTTCTGATCTTTGAAAATGTCAACAAAGATAAAGAAAGAAAAAAGGAAAATTCAATATGATGATGGTCGAGACCCTGAAGGAGTTAATCACTAAGATTGAAGGAAAAGAAAAAACAAAATTGAAGAGTCAGTCCTTTGTTCCAATTGTCAATCCTAGATGATTGTGGAGAGCCCTATAAATGTTTTTTTTTACTCAATTAAGTAAAATAAACAAGTCACAAAATTCTAATCTCAGATAGATTTAAAGATTATATTTTCTTTCACAAAAAAAAAAAAGAAAGAAAGAAAGAACAGTCAAGTGACGCAAACGGTGAATATAGTTCGAAACCCTAAAAAAAAAGAAAGGTATGGAAGATAATAAACCAGTAATGGCAAAAAACACTCACACACTCACACACACAAATATGAATGTATGTCTAAACGTTGCTATCAGCTATATGAGAAACGTGCAATATTCCTGGAATCCAATTCTATCGTATTCTCTATTTTATTATCTTGAAAAATAAAAGAGAAAGTGGGTTAGATTTGTTATTTTTCTGTATTTGTTTTTTTTTCCTCTTTTCGGTATAATATGTTTTTTATTCTATCTTCAGCGATAAATACTGGTTGTTATAATAAGTCAGCCACGGGATATATATTCTTTTTCCCTGTCAAGTAGAAAAAACCACTTTGAAAAATAGTAATAAGATAAAAGGCAGCACACAAAAACACAGTTCTGTTTTCAGAAAACTAGCAACCAGTAAATTCTTGTTCTCTTTCACTTAACTTGTATATTACTTTGTAAGTTGGAAAAAGAAGTAAAAAAAAAGAAAGAAACAATCAGTATAACAAATAATACAAATAGCGGTAATAATAGTAGTAGTAGTAGTAAATACCTCTAAATGTTGTGGCTGTCAATCAACATGGTTTAGTAAAGAACAACGTATACAAACCTGACTCGAGTCGACAAAGAAAAAAAAATTTTGTTGTTCTCCCTTGAAAAAAAAAAAAAAGTTAAAATGACGTACAACAACACAACCACGTTTTTTTGTTGTTGTTTTTTTTGTATTCAGTAGTATATCTCTATCCTCTCTTAGTAGGGACCAAACATTTCAGTGGGAATTTCGTAACTATTCAGTAGTCCTTGCCTTGGATTACTAATTCCTTTGCAACCAGGGCAAATTTTCAAGATTTCATTATCTCCTTCTTACTATCTCTCTCTCTCTCTCTCTAGTGGAAGGAAATAAGAATCATTCGATGTTTTTTTCGGCTTTCGTACAGTTACTTATTTGCCAGATTTTTTTTTTTTTTTTGGACGCACAGTAAAGGGTCTTTCCTCTCTTCGCGCCTTGTCTGAGTGTGAGAAGCAAACCCTAAAACCCATCGAGACAACGGATCTTTCGAAGCAACAGTTTCTACTATTTCGGTTATTACATTGTTTTGTTTCTTCATTTTTTAAACAAAGGAACAGTCGTACCACTAAAGACCCTTTTCCAATTTCCTTTCTGCACCTTCTCTCTTTTAGTTTTCTGAGAGAGAAACAAACACACAAATCAGGGCTGGACCGGGAAAGTGTACAGTGAAAGAGAGAGATAGAGAGAGACTATTTCTTCAGTTTTGTTGTGAAATGGTAGTATATGTCCACTACGGTGGTTTCTCTCTGTCTTTCTTTTCTCTTTAGTCGTTACCCCTCGAGCAAGTGTAAACTCACGTAGGGAGTTTAAACCATATCGGTGATTAAAAAACAAAAAAAACAAAAAAAAAATTTAAAAAAAAAAAATCGACTCACCCTTCGGCTACTAACTCTTACACCCCGGTTCTACGGTATTTTCTTTCTTTACTCAGAGAATACCTTGCAGTACTGGGTACACAAGGGAAGGATCTCAAGAATGCAGAAAGCAGTAAATTGCTGTAGGCCTACCTCAACGAGAGAGAAAGAGAGAGGGAGAGAGATTACAAGGAATAGTATTTGTTCTTTTTTTCATTTTGACGTTTGTTCTTGCTACGGTTTTATCTTGGAGAAATGTCAAAAAAAATATTTTTGAGGTGGGATTTCATGTTGTTTTTTTTCTAATCTTGTTCCTACGTACATTCTACTGAAGTCATTTGTTGTTGACAGTGAATCAAAGAAGTAGGACGTTAGAAATAATCAAACCCTAAATCACAAATTGAGGACATTAGGGTTTTGAATTATTATCATTTTTTTAGCTGATTTTTGTTATTAATGCACAAAGAAAAGATGACTTCGATTAAAGGGCAACTTTCCCTACTTCTTCTTCTTATTCTTTTTTTTTTTTTATTTTTTCTTTTATTATGTTGAGCTCACTATTTAACAATGTTGAGTTCATAATTACAATAGAGTGGTTCGATCAATATTCAGTTGTTTTTTTTGTTGTTTTTTTCATTTTTTGTTTGTTTGTTGTTGTTTTCTTAATACTAAGATTACTTAATCAAAGAAAATTTAAAGAATATTCGGTTTTAATTCTATATACCGAATCGTACTAAGGGAAAAAGAAGAAGAGGAGAACAATTTGTAAAAGAGCGGATGATTCAAACAAGTAAAAAAAAATGGAGAATTCGAAAGGAATAAAAAAAACATGACCAGAGAAACTAAAGATAACACTATCTCTTATTGAACTTATTTCTCTCTCTCTCTCTCTCTTTCTCCACTAAAATTCTCCAAGTTTAATTTCGTTCCATTGTATAATTTTAATATCGTATACCTTCATGTTGTTGTTGTTTTTTTTATTTAGAAATAGTAACTAGCTTATTATCTGTTGTTGTTTTTTTTTACTTGTTTTAGTAAAATACAATGTCATGAGGCAAAAAGAATAATATATTCATTGTTGTTGTTTCTTGTTATATCCATGGATATGAGAATGAACTAAATAATTCTTGACATAGGTACATAGGGGAAAAAAGGAATAGATTTCTCACGTCATATCAGGTTATTGTTGTTGTTGTTGTTTTTGATCCGTTCAATATTCCCATATCTGGCTTCCCCGCCCATATGAACTGATTTCTACTATTGTATTTCTTTTTCTTTTTCTTTTTTTTTGAGTTTTACTACCTTTTTAGAATTTTGATAGAGGTCAACTTTTTCGGATCAAGAACAATTGAAGGTAACATTCAAGAAACGACAAGAAAAAATCGGAAAAACAAAAAAATCAAAATGCTGGGATTTAACAGAAATAAATGGCTTGTACAAATCATGTCATTACTTATTAAGTTTGTAAAAAATGGTTGTATTGTTTTACCAAGAACAGTAATATTGCTCGTTTCAATGGTAATTTTTGACATTCTACCATTTACTACTTACTATATCCTCGTTGTTTTTGTTGCTATTTTTCTTTTCCAATTGAAAACGCCTTTTCACAATACTAAGATTTGATTTGCGAGGTATTTTTATTTCTACTCCCCTCCCCAAAAAATATACTTCTATTTTGGTCATCAGTTGTTCACTGCCTTTTCACCTTTTATCTTCCTCATTACAGTGAAACTAAGAGAGAAGAGATCAAAAAAAAAAAATTAAAAGTAAAGAACAGCAAAGCAAATCTTTTTTGTCCTGAAAGATGGAGAAAAAAAAAAAAAAAAAAAAAAAAGAAAGAAACCAGATTAACATTTGATCCAATCACATGACTTCCTCTTCTCTCCCCCATTTATCCTTATTTCTCAGTGGTCTTCTTAGCTTTAGTAAACCCTAAGTAACTTTTTTTTTTTTGTTTCTTTACTCTTTTTAAAACTTTTGATCTACGGATTTCAACATCTACAACTCAGATAATTTCGTAGCACTTCATGACAGAATATAAGAAAAAATGTCTTGATAATCAATTACATTTTTTGTTTTGTCCCTGTGAAAGAAAGAAAAAAATTCTTTTTTCTTCTTTTTGTCCTTGAAAAAAGGATTACTAACCTCTCCACGGATCCGAACGTAAGACAAAAACCAAGGACAAATACCCAAAAAAGGAAAATTCTCAAGAAAAGTTTATCTTGTATGTGGTGCTTAATGTCAGATTTAATTTTCGCGGGGAAAAAAAAAGCCTAAGAAGCAGTTGAAGAACCTCAGAAGAGAGAAAAAATACATATTTTTCTTTTTCTTCTTCTTCTTTACTTTGTGGTTCATTTTTTTCGACAGAAAAGTCCGTACCACCAGAAATCTAGAAGTAAAGAACATGAAAATAAAAAAAAAAAAGAAAGATTGACATGGAAGTGAGGTGAGGAATAATGTGCTAACAGTTAACAAAATGTTAACACACCAGTGGGGTGACGGCTCAAAAAAAAAAAAAAACTTTGTCCCCCTGTCCCTGACATTGGACAATAGGGTTCCTGCTTTTACCCAATTTAGGTAAAAGTTTTTGATATTTTTGTTGAATACAATTGAAAAAGAGAGTGAAAGTGAAAGTGAAAGTGAAAGTGAAAGTGAAAGTGAGAGTGGAAAATAGCTCACTTCCCCCGGTCTATTTTATTTTTTTTTTGCTATTTTGACAATGGGAAATAGGGGTAATTCGAAAAATACAACCCACAGAGCAGCAATAACAAACAACCATAGTATATACGAATTAGAGAAGGAAAAAAAAAAAAATTTTTTTTTTATTCATATATTACCCTTTAAAGTAAAAAAAAAAAATTGATATAAATTCTTATCTCCTCTCCCGTCCTACTCTATCTCCGAAAAATATATTCACCACTGCTGAGTAATCCATATAATGAGAAAGCAAAAATATTCTTTTTCTTTCCTCTCATCCTATCTTCCCTCCCCACCTCCCCCCATTTTCCACAACAACACCCCGGGTAATAGAAACTCTAGTGTTTTCATATTGACACGGGTAACTATTTAATGTATGAAATGATATTCACATGATATACCGTACTACTGTATGTACCGGGTAATATTTAGAAAGAGATTGAACATCATTACACCATGGTGATAAAGCGACAAAACACCCATTCACCCACGGAATCCAGAAATCTTGAAGGTGGGAAAAAAATAGGCAAAAGAAAAAAAAAGAAAGAAAGAAAGAAATAAAAAAGGACTGCACACTCTCCCATTGTTTAAATGTTTGTAAGGCAGAGGAGCCGTACAGACTCGTGGCTTTTGGTGTATACAGATACAGCTTTAAAAAAAATATATAACAAAAGAAGAAGAGCATCTATACGGATTCCACTTAATAGTTTGGTAACATGAGAATAACAAAAGAATTAACAAAAAAAAAAAAAAAAGAAATACGTAATTGTTCAATGTGTCTTGTATTATAAACTAACAAGAACATCACACAACGAGATTCTACATGAAAAATAATTTTTGTTTTTGTAAGTTGAAGGGTCTTTTGAATAAATTTCTTGCATGCTAAATGTTTTTTTACACAATCATCAAAGCACAAAGAAAACTATCCCAGCACATTTGCACCATATGTAACAGTAAAAAAAAAAAAAAGTAAGAAAGAATGAAAAAAAAAAGAAAGATATTTAGAGAGAGAGAGAGAGAGAGAGATGAGAGATTATTTGGTTTTTCTACAGGGTCTCTACTCGCAGGAAAATAGGGTCCTTCTCCATTCTAACTTGAACTTCGATGGGATTTGAAAAAAAAAATTTTTTTTTTTTTTCATGCTCTCTCTTTCGATGAGAACAAAGGATTGCCAATTGATCTTTTCCATTTGGAAATAATTATAAATGAGAATATATATATATATATAAAAGATTGTTGTCTTACTCTTGTTCTCGCAATTCCCTTTTTTCAACTCACTTTTTACTGTAATTATTTTCGTTTTTCTTATTTTCAATTTTATTTTGAAATAATTCTTACTTTTGTTCTAAATTTAAAAGACCAAACACAGACACATATCAAAAATGGAATCTAGATTGCACAGATTGACTAACTTGCAAACCTCCGCCGGTGAGGAATTGAGAAGAACTGCCATCATTGGTACCATCGGTCCAAAGACCAACAACCCAGAAACCTTGGTTGCTTTGAGAAAGGCCGGTTTGAACATTGTCAGAATGAACTTCTCTCACGGTTCTTACGACTACCACAAGTCTGTCATTGACAACGCCAGAAAGTCTGAGGAATTGTACCCAGGTAGACCATTGGCTATCGCTTTGGACACCAAGGGTCCAGAAATCAGAACTGGTACCACCACCAACGATGTTGACTACCCAATCCCACCAAACCACGAGATGATCTTCACCACCGATGAAAAGTATGCTAAGGCTTGTGATGACAAGATCATGTACTTGGACTACCAAAACATCACCAAGGTTATCACCGCCGGTAGAATCATCTACGTCGATGACGGTGTCTTGTCTTTCGAAGTCTTGCAAGTCGTTGACGACAAGACCTTGAAGGTTAAGTCCTTGAACGCTGGTAAGATCTGTTCTCACAAGGGTGTTAACTTGCCAGGTACCGATGTCGATTTGCCAGCTTTGTCTGAAAAGGACAAGGCTGACTTGAGATTCGGTGTCGAAAACGGTGTCCACATGATCTTCGCTTCTTTCATCAGAACTGCTAACGATGTCTTGACCATCAGAGAAGTTTTGGGTGAGAAGGGTAAGGACATCAAGATTGTCGTTAAGATTGAGAACCAACAAGGTGTTAACAACTTCGACGAAATCTTGAAGGTCACTGACGCTGTCATGGTTGCCAGAGGTGACTTGGGTATCGAAATCCCAGCCCCAGAAGTCTTGGCTGTCCAAAAGAAGTTGATCGCTAAGTCTAACTTGGCCGGTAAGCCAGTTATCTGTGCTACCCAAATGTTGGAATCTATGACCTACAACCCAAGACCAACCAGAGCTGAAGTTTCCGATGTCGGTAACGCTGTTTTGGACGGTGCTGACTGTGTCATGTTGTCCGGTGAAACCGCCAAGGGTAACTACCCAATTAACGCTGTCACCACCATGGCTGAGACTGCTTTGATCGCTGAACAAGCTATCGCTTACTTGCCAAACTACGATGACATGAGAAACTGTACTCCAAAGCCAACCTCTACCACCGAGACCGTCGCTGCTTCCGCTGTCGCCGCTGTCTTCGAGCAAAAGGCTAAGGCTATCATCGTTTTGTCTACCTCTGGTACCACCGCCAGATTGGTCTCCAAGTACAGACCAAACTGCCCAATTGTCTTGGTCACCAGAAACGCCAGAACCGCCAGATTCTCTCACTTGTACAGAGGTGTCTTCCCATTCGTTTACGAGAAGGAATCCGTCTCTGACTGGACTGAAGATGTTGAAGCTAGATTGAACTTCGGTATCGAGAAGGCTATCGAATTCGGTATCATGAAGAAGGGTGACACTTACGTTTCCATCCAAGGTTTCAAGGCTGGTGTCGGTCACTCCAACACTTTGCAAGTCTCCACTGTTTAAATATATTGAGAAATATTATCGAAAATTTAACGATTTATCTTTTTTCCCTTTATTCACTCAATTTATTTTAAACAATTTATAGATTTGATATATAAAAAATCAACAACATGAACAAAGACATTAATGTTTCACGAAGAACCAAGTTTATTTAGATTTCTCTCTTCTATTTAGTTCTGGTTTTTATTATTTTAATATGGTTACTAAAAAAAATCATATGGAAAATATATAAGTAACGATTATTTTATGTTTTAATTAACAAACATATCATATTTTTTTAAAATAGCATTTTATAACTCTAACAATATAGGTTACCCAAATAATCTCTGTTTACGATTTGAAAGTACTGTTGCTACAGTACGTAAACACACAGAAATCTAGAATAGAATCTGTTTTGAAAATATAACTTACAAAACGTCAAAAACTACATGAGAGAGAATAGATAATCCTATAACAAGAAAGACAATAACAAAAAGTTAACCCCTGTAATTTGCTCATAAATTCAACAATTCCTGATGTATTGAATTTCAAGTGTACAAGAAACACAACAAGATAAAATCAGCCAACTACAAAAGTGATTATATAACTATGAAAGGAACAAGAAAATTAAAAAAACAAACATCTTGACGTACACTTTATTTAAAGAAACACATTCATGCCAATAGTTGATGAATATTATTCAAATTACGTAAATAAATTTTAGTGTATAGGGTACTATAAGCTGGCAAAACTAGATAACTTCAAATACTGGATCAGCTTGGTAAACCCTTGTTGTTATTTTTTTTTACTTAAATCCGATTGTCTAATTCAACAGAAAAGTTCGTAGAACGTAACACCCGCAGATAGACACACACAAAGAAAGAGAAAAAAAACACTGAAAACACATGATGGATCAGAAAATAAAATCAGCAGAGCCGTTGTCCTCAGCTCTATTTAGAAACAGTACACTGTTGAAGCATCACTTGTTTTAATTGAAACAGAATACTTTTCTCTCACTACGGTATTGATAGAAAAAAAACAGAATAATATATGGTGAGTGGGATAAAGAGATGTGGCGTGGAAGGTATACCTTTATATCTTCAGAAAACCCATATTCTTTTTCCCCATTATTCTTGCAAACAACTACCTAGCTATTTCTTTATTTTATATACCTAACTGAAGTTTTTTTTGTTTTCTTTCTGAGCTAAGAGTTAGTATCAAACAGATAATACTGAACAAAGAAACCTTTTGAAAAAAAAAAAAATGGACAACTTAGAGCAATAATCTCTATAATATACGTAAACGATAAGAAGACATAAATATACTCAAGGATAACAAGGTAGAGTACTATATTCTTCAATAACTTGGTACCCTCTTGTCATCTTCAACATCACACAACACTTGAAAATACACACCTGAAGATGTTTTTTTTTTATATTCGTATCATAACAGGGAACAGGCTGATGCAGTTCTACATATCGTATACAACTTAGTGTACATGATATAGAAATATATATAGAATAATTACATCACGATGCGAGTAGTGGAAGGAGGAATGGGGTGTTCATTTCTCCTATATATTGCGTAGCTCTTCATCGCAGTAAAGAATAACTATATCAGGGTTATCCTTTTGAGAGAACACCGAATAAGAAGATAACTAGAGAGGAATTTGATATCTTCTATATATTTTGATTTCTGTTCAAAACTATCAATGATCTCATTGATGTATTGATCTCAAACTAAGAGGATCACAGTAGACCATCAGTATCATTCAACACTTGAATATTGGCCCTCTACGACTCACAACCCTCGTTCTACCTATATCATAATGTTCGGATTCAATGCTCTTAGGGTCACATTCCTTTTCCTTCCTAGTAGCCGTCACGTTTGTACAGTCCTTTAATGCAGAAGGCACTGTTTATTTTCAAAAGCAAAGAAAAGAAAAGAGACATCATATTGTGAGTGAGTGGGTAGTTAAGGGTAGAACGTGATGAAATGAGGCTATTCTAATGTGACACAATATCTTAAGAGGAAATTGAAATTTATTTTTAAAACTGATTGGTTATTCTTTTTCTTTTGTTATTTCCCTATCCCAAAACAGCAAGTAAGGAGATTCCTCTGGTTATGATTACTAATGCCCGTACACGATAATTGTATAAACCTACATGACAACAGGATGAAGTGAACTTGATAGCAAATTTGCCTCTTCTCTATTTATCTCCCGAATGGGAATTCTTTTTTATTTTTCTATTTTTCTAAAGAAAAATGAATAGTCTCATGTAGTTTCTAGTAGGAGGAGGTGGCATGTTTCCTTTTGGTCCAGATATAACTTGCATTTATAGTTAGAAACATCTATCAGAATTCAAGATTTAATATCATAAGAGGAAAAAAAAAAAAGCAAACTAAACTTAGTATGAGGGTTTCGGAGGAATATCAACTACTTCCTTTTGGTAAGCTCTCAGTTAATAGTAACCCCATCCCAAAAAGGTTTTTGTAATATTTTAGGCCATCCTTTATTTGAAGTGAATTCTATCGTATCTTTTAATTTAAATGCAATGGTCTTGGGGATTAACTTACACACACACATATATATATATAACTATATATACAGGCATAAATTATCTCAAGAGTACGTTGTTAAGTTTCCCCTGATATCAATACTTAACTTTCAAAACACGAGTTTATCATTTATCAAATGAGAACTGAAAGATGCTAAAAAGACTGAAAACGAGCTGTCGAAACTCCAATTGATTTCATTTTACCTATAAATAAAGCATCCTGTTGGTTTGTATAATTAAATGGAGAAAACCATCACTTAAGAGGTAATTACTGGGCCAAGGTGGTAATGTTTGATGCTAGCAAAAGGCTCGATATCACATATTTTCAGGGTATTATGGAAGGTTTGCTTTTTAAATACGAACTGAAACGTGATAAGAAAAAAGAGGAGCTACGGAAACAGAAAGAAATAACAACCCAGAGACGGGCAGTTACAGTAAGGTCAAAATACAGGCCTAAATTCGAACTATATAGTGGACAACATACATTGACAAGTTCTATCGAATACACAACATCAATCGTATATGATGTTAACTTGAAACGTGTACCGGGCTAAAAAAAGAAAGAAAAAGAAAAGCAGACTATGTCGAACAAGCTATATTCTTGGAAATTTTGAGAAAAAAGAAACAAGGGCTCGTCATGCTATCTGTATAGTTCAAGGACTTGCAAAAAAAAAAAATAAAATAAAATAAAAACTAAACTAAAAGTTGAAGATCAGCAAGGAAATCAAAAATAAAAAAAACGAGAAACAATGATTTACTACCAAGAAAAAAATAGGGGCAAATAAGTAGAAAAGAAAAAAACAACAACAGCGGGCTATAACCACACAGTACACCAAAAATGGATTTTATCCAAGATTTTTACTTTGACAGGACGTAGTTGACTTTTAACTGATTGATAAACTGCCAAGCAAAAAACTACAAGGACTTAACACCAAATATTTCATTATATCGGAATACAAAGGAGAGCTGTATGATGTGTCCAAGTGTTTCGAACATAAGGAGATGGTATTTTTCTTTTTTTTATTCTCTCACTTTAAAATTTGCCCTCTGGTGTAGTAGTAATATCAGCCACGTGAGCTTTTGGGTAAGGAGTATCAGCTGTTTTCCTCAAGTCAGTTGCGAACAAAACTACAAACACCAAACAAAAAGAACTAAATATCAGTTACTTTTTTCCCATCTCCTACAGCCCCTTTACTGTGTTATGAGGTCTCCCCTCTTCTTACCAACATCATCTGATCCCCCATATCAACATCAGATCAGATTGACGGTACCGTCGCCACGCCGTCTTAGAAAACATATCGAAAAATAATGGTGAGGTCCGTTTGAGTAAGGTGATGTTTTTTTTTTTGTTCCACCTTTTCAATGGCACTGCTATTTCTGAGCCTTACGGAAACAGATTTATAAGCAAAAAAAAAAGATAGAAAAAAATATTTTTCAAGGGCCACTCACAATTTTTTTTTCTTTACTGGTACACTCTTTTCTTTCCACTACTCGAAGTAGAGCTTGAGCTAGAACTCGAAGTAGTACTCGACATGGAAATAAGAAAACACTTCACTTCGGAATTGTTTAGTAATTGCCTTCAAAGACGCACGGTATATCCTTTTTTTTTGTCCTTTCTTGGAATCTATCAATAGTGCTCTCTCTTTGTCTTTGAGGTATTGTGGGGGAGCAGTATAATTGTTTTTTTCTTGGCCTTTTTTTTTCCTATGTGTGTGGTTACTGTATTATTTTTTTTTCCAACAAGGAGAAAGAGTTTGAAAAACTCTTTCACAGAAAACATTGCAAGGAGTGCGTTTTTTTTTTCTTATTTCCCTTCCAATTGTTCCTAAAAGGGAAACAAAGAAAGATTTTTGATTAAAAACTTTGAAAGAAAAAAATTCCTTCTATAACTTCTATTTTTAACTTCTTCTATGGCAATATTCGAACGTAAGAGACTGTGGTAAAGAAGAAGAACAGCCCACAACAATTACAATATGAGAGTGTTTGGGATAATAACGTGTAAGAAGAGTAGTGAAGGAAACCAACAAAAATAAAAGGAAAAGGCGCTACAGGTTCTTGTGTGCTTTCAAATTTTTTATCCACGAAACCCCTCTCCACCCTACTTCTATTTTTAGCCTATTTTCTTAGAAAAGGGATTCCCTTCCCTATAATGTTAGAAAAAGAGACGCTTTCTTGCTTCTAGAAGGTCGATTTTCGTCTAACATTTGATTTTTTTCTGGTATCAGCTGATGGAAGGGGGTGGTGGGTGAAATCAAAATACCCACAATAGAAAGAAAAGCTACCCGTGAGAGATCATACCACTCTCGTTAGTGTTTTTACTCCTAGAAACAGTGTAGAAGAAATTGTTCTTTATTTTTCTTTTGATTTTGAGATCGCTATTGTATTTCCAACTACTGAGCGGCGTTATGCTTTTATAAAAGTTTATGACCGAAAATTCAAAGGAAGATTTTTTTTCTCTACCTTGAGGTCTAAGCAACCCTTTACACATCATGAGCTATATCATCATTTGTTTTCTTCCATCCAAATCAGGAAGAAGAGGGATGTTCGGGAAATGAAAGACACACCCTTGTTAACACGCCCCACAAAATGAAAGCACATACCTGCCGAAGAGATAATAATGATTACATTTCCGGTGGTACGCACTGTTCTGTGACTCTAATAGTGAGAAAAAAAGTAAAATTGCTTTTTTTTTATTCCCTCCTTTTTTTTTTCCGATTTTCCTAATTCGAATATATATATTTTTTGTGGGTTTCCCCTTCCATCTCTAAGATACGCCGTAGCCAGAACTACAACCCACCAAAAAAAAATACAAAATAGAAGAGTGAAAAATTCTTCAGGGGTTTCTTTGCCATCCAGCAACCAAGAAACCCTGCCCTGCATTTTCTCTGCAGATCATTCTGTTTATGGACACTGTTGCCTCCTATTTTGTTTTCCCATTAAATTCTATTTTTTGTGGAAGTTTAAAAGTGGTACGATCATTTCACAGCGGGTACAAATGCCAAGATTTATAGCATTTACACAGAAACATCTGCAGAAGAGTTTTTCTTCTGAGATAATACGTTCCCTTTTCCATTTTTTTTTGCTGTCTACTGTTGGATCTAGGCAAATCTTTTAAGAAAAAAAAAATAAAATAACAGAAGAGTAAACCTTCCATGAATCTGACTGCATAGAACAAACATAACTATAGATTTCATCAAATACAATCCGAACTACGAATGTTTCTGAGATTTAACAATGATTCTAGAAAATGAATTGCTTTTTTTTTTATTTCGATGATTTTTATTCTTCCTTTTCTCTGTTGAAGGACGTCCTTTGTGGCTGTATTGTTATTTTTTTATTTTTTTTACTACGCAATTTTGTTCAAAGGATATAGAAATCCAGACAATCTCTTTCCCCCATTGAATGTGGTAAGAGTTTCTATTATTGTCTTTCTTGCCGTCTCTTTTTCATTCTAGAGCTGAATGCCGGTACAGGAGCAAACTGCGTCATTTTTGGTACTATTAGTTCTACTAGATGTTCCTCCAGTTTGAACGGGGTCGGTTTTTATTTTATAAAGGATTTTCCCAAAGCAGAAGAAATACCAAGAAAAATAATGTGAAAGTACCTTTTCCTTTTTATTTTATTTTGAGAGTATTTTTTTGTTCATCTATATTGCAACAAAACGTGGGGATCGAAATAGAGGAGAGAGAGAGAGAGAGAGAGGAGAGGGCTGGAGATCGAAATAAACACTTAGAACTACTCAGGCAATAACTTGAGGTTTTTTTTTCTCTCAATATATGGTTGCAAGAAACGAGTATTGGCATAACAAAAATTAAAAAAAAAAGAAAGAAAATCTTATTTATCTGTTCATTCAGCTAAAAAAAGAATTTTTCTTGCTATTGTACGAAGATAACAACAACAAAAAATGACTAAAAAATATCTAACTCTCAACTACTAAGTAATGTTGATCCCTTAATTTTATTTTATTATTCTTATCTTTTTGACTTGTGGAAAAGGGGGATTAGTAGAGACAATTCAGTATCTTAAACATCGTCGGACGGAAAAGGACATTATCGAACGATCTCTCGAAGAGAAGAGATATACAGTGCTGTTGTAGTCGAGAACAAAAAAACTGTGTCCCTTTTAGAACTTGAAATAGGAGCAAGAGTCAAAAAAAAATGAATAGAGAAAGATACAGGGGGGTGGATTCTTGTGAAGGAAGAGTAAAAAAAAAACATCGAAAAGAAAGGAGGACAAATCACTGGTAAAAATATTCTTGGCAGAGAAAGTTTTTTAAGGATTTCCCTACTGTTACTCTCCTACAATCTTCGTTTTGTCCTCAGTTCTGCCTCCCCTCTTTCTTCCCAAAAGTTTCCATTCGACTCTATGTGGCATTAAAAAGAACATGGTAGCAAATCTAAGGCCATGCTTGTTTCATACAGTAGGCATAAATTGAGAACGGAAGAAAGGAGATAAACAAAAATAAAATTCCAGAAGAATTATCGTACAGGGAAGAAAACAACATGCAAACAAAAAAACAGAACAGCAAAATATAGATACGTTTTTTCCCCGGGGCCAACCGGAGAACAAATTGCACCATATGATGGTTTTCTTAAACCCACCATTTTATGGGAAATCTATTTGTATTTTTTGTGATAGATGTTTTCCTGTTTAAGTAGCCTACAAATAATTATCTGAAAACCCTTGAAAAAAATTTCCAAGAAAAAAATATGGTGTCTTTCCTTCTTCTACTCAAACCCACCTCAGATTTTAGCGCAGAAACTTTGGTCATTTGTCCAAAAACTCACACGATTTTTCTCTGAAAAAGAAGAAAATTGTTAGCTAATGCCTTCCACAACCATATACAAACATCACTTACCTAAGAGCATAGAATCTGTCGAAGGCCCATTAGTTTTGTGGGCTTTTTTTTATTTTTTCCTTCACCCTCCCTCCCCCTCAGCTGTGAAAGATATACAAAAGAAGGAGGCCTGAATTAAATAACTACTATGGTTTCTCTGTCCACGTACACTTGAAACTGAAATCATTATTTTTATTTCTTCAGGTGATGCTATTTTCTTTTTGTGCCCCACTTTAGCCGAATACTGCAACCACACCGTGAGAATGTTCACAGTAGGTTTCTCCTGGTAATTACTACCTTTTGAGCTAGATCGCAATAAGTAGAACAGAACTGGTTCTTTCTTTCTTTCTTTTTTCTTTACTTACTACAATGTATTTTCTTTCGGTCATAATTACTTTCCGAAAATGGTCAAATCGTTCAAAGTTCAAACGTATTGTACTTCTTAGTCCCAAAGTAAAATTCTGTTCAATTACAACCAAATGCAGGGCTTGTATTTTTATTTTCTTGGTTTTCCATACAAAATTTATCAATAATTGTGCGACATTTTTACAGTACTTTTGAAGAAAACCAGCACCTTTCTTTTGCGTCGAGGGCAATTGTTCCTCTCTCGAAGATCATGAAAGAAAGCTACCGTCTTACCTAAGTTCTGCTGCATATTCTGAAGTACCACTGTAAAATAAAATCTTCCAATTATTTATTTTTTCTTTTGATTTTCCAATGCATGGTAAATATAGCATCTACTATATGCTTGTAATACAAAAATTACTATGTTCTGGAGGGGAAGGAGGGGGTTCATTTTTTGGAAGAAATGACAAACTAACACATAGAAATCTCTCTAGAATTGCTTTTGTTTTGGTAATTCGAAAATATTTTGCTAATGGATATTCACTATTGAATACAATAAAGGTTGTGAGTATTTTCGCAGAAATTAGGAATTTAGTATAGGTACTAATGGTGGTACGTTTATTCTTAAAATCAAGCTATTGTTTATATTTCTCAGAGGCTATCTGAGGACAATAACGCAAGTCTACCTTAAATTTTCCTTATGTTTACGTTGACTATCCAGAATCTCTTACAAGAATAAGAAAAGAAAATAGAGCATGAAATAATGAAATCAAAAGCGAAAATCATTTGATGTATATTAGTATTTTATTTCACATTTGAAAACCAAAGTTATATATATATAGGTGAATAAAGTTATTCTCCTATTCTACTTAGTTTTGGGTTTTAAGAATTGAATTTTTTTCGTCTTGATTGCATCGTTCTAAAAAGGATTAATACAATTTCATAAATCGAATTGTTTTATATTTGTTGTCGCTATCTTTTATTACTATTCTCCATTTTTTGGGCTTTTTTTGATTATCTCTAAAAAGAAAACTTATCTTGGAAAATTCTAAATCCATATCAAAAACAATATTCAAGGGAGAGATAAACCTTTGAATTTTATTTTTATTGTCATTTAATAATATCATTCCGTGACAATATTTTATCGAAACGATATAAAAAGACAAGAATTATTTATTCTGCAAATAACTAGCTTTTTTCCTTTTAATTCTTACAAAAGATACATCAAGATCACATTGATTAATATTTTACCTTTTTTGAAATCAGAAATACGGTATTTGTGGTATACAAGAGAAATAAGAATACTGATAACTATTTCTTTTTTAACAGAGAAAATATAGTTATTTGTCCTAAGCACACAATATCTGGTTTCTGGAAAATATTTGTATTTCTAACAGTAACCATTCTACAATAACCAGAGAAATCACAACAAGTCTTCTGGTCAAGTTTTTCCATTTTCCTTTATTATATTTTTATTTCTAATTTTTTTCTTTTTGTTATCATATTTGTTTTGAGGAGTAACTTTTAAATCTAACTAACCTAACACCATTAATGGAAAAGATGGAACTAATAGGAACTGCCCTATTTCCAGAAGAACAACTGGAGGATGATGTCAAAAAATATGAACCTCATGTAAACCATCATCATAATGATACCGTGAACACTAATAATACTGGGGAGTGGGTACCACATAACAACGGTGATAATGTTACCATGTCAACCTACTATAATAGGCCACATCAAACATTAAATGATGCCACAAATCCAAACCAAGTTGTTAATGCTTATACCTTTAGTTCCGCTGGTCACAACTTTGCCAACGGCAATGCGTATATAAATAGATGGTATGAACCCCTTGAAGGGTTGGTGAAATCTAATGTTGTTCACGCACATGAACATTACGATCATATGAGAGGGAGATCTGCAGTTACAAGAGAACAGGGTTTCCCTACCCCTGCAACCGCATCCATGCATTCATCTATGTCCTCAATTAAAGAAGACTTGTCGAATAGGCATATTTCATACTCTACTGATAATAACAACCTCACGAATAATGAAGGTAATTATCACGAAGATGATAACAACAGGGTGATACACGCTCTGCCGTATTACCAAACAAATATTCAGAACTCAGATGCAGACATGAATTCCAGTATTAACAAAGACAAAAGTAAGAGGAAGAAAGCTGTAAGGAAGAGACTTACAGAAGTTCAAAAGCTAGCTCACAATAAAATTGAGAAGAAGTATAGAATCAATATCAACACAAAAATTGCTCAACTACAGAAGATGATACCGTGGGTGTCGGATGGTGAAGCTGCCTTTGAAGTTCACTCGGCTGTTAAAAGTCAACATGGTAACGTTCCTGGAGAACAAGCTAATTCTAAAACAAAATTCAATAAGAGTTTGATTTTACAGAAAGCAATAGACTATATTGTTTATCTCAGAAACAATGAACATTTGTATCAAGTCGAAATTCAACGTTTGAGAAATGAAAATGAAGCTCTAAAACAAAAGAATATGAGATAAGCAAACATCGATGTATTATAAGCTTTTTAGTAATGGATTTAAATTATTGCACTTTTTGATTTTGGTTTTTTCTTTGTTTGTACGGATTTCTTACTTTAGTATTTGTTAACTTAATATTAGTTTCATCAACTGCTAGGTACCGTTTTTAGAAACAATTTTCTTCGGCATGCTTGTTTTTTAAGGTTTATATGTTAGCCATTAGTTATGTGTACTAGTATTCTATATCCCAGGTGGTGTTTTTAATGAGTTACAACTGTAATATAATTTTGAAATGATTTTGATTTTGATAATCAACAAATATGAGCTAGTAAGAAGCAAAATAACAAAAATTAATATTAATTGGGATAAATATCCTGCTCTATGAAGTGGTATATATGCTTATTTCTTTAGAATAGTAACGACATCTTCGTCTTCTAAAATATGGTTCAAACCAACATACTGAGGTTGATGTTTGACACTGCTACCGTAAACTAATGCGTTTCTAAACTCATCTACCAGCGACTTGTGGATTTGATTACAGAAGTCCTTAACGGAACAACGGTCTGATCTAAGCACGACCGGGTCATTGAAGTCGGGTATTTGACCCTTTGGTTTAGTGTATACACGAACCAAATTTAGTCTATCCCACATGACTTGTAGCAGTTCATCTAAATTCCATTCCTTACCTGACGAGATAGGGACGGCATTTGGGATTCTGTATAGCAGTTCCAACTCTTCAAGGGACAAAGAATCGATTTTATTTAACACATAGATGGCCGGCATGTATCTTCTTGTTGGAGCTTCTAACACATCGATCAGATCATCGACTGTAGCGTCACACCTGAAAGCGATTTCAGCACTATTAATTTTATATTCGTTCATGACAGCTCTAATTTCATCACTACCAAGGTGGGTCAAAGGCACAGTGTTTGTGATAGAGATACCACCTTTCTCTTTCTTCTTAATGACAATATTTGGAGGTACTTTGTTCAAACGAATACCGACACCTTCCAGTTCCTTCTCAATAATCTGCTTGTGGTGTAGAGGCTTGTTCACATCCAAGACGATAAATAGTAGGTTACAAGTTCTGGCAACAGCAATGACCTGCTTACCACGACCTCTACCATCCTTAGCACCATCGATAATACCTGGCAAATCCAGCATTTGAATCTTGGCACCTTTATAACGAATAACACCAGGCACAGTGACCAATGTGGTAAACTCATATTCTGCAGCTTCAGACTCTGTACCTGTCAATTTGGAAAGTAATGTAGACTTACCCACCGACGGGAACCCGACAAACCCAACCGAGGCAACACCAGTTCTTGCAACATCGAAACCAACACCAGCACCACCACCAGAACCCGAGGAAGCTGCAGTCAACAGCTCACGTCTCAACTTGGCCAGCTTGGCCTTCAATTGACCCAAATGGAACGAAGTAGCCTTGTTCTTCTGGGTCTTGGCCATCTCATCTTCAATGGCCTTAATCTTCTCAACTGTGGTAGACATGGTGACACTATTATTCTTTTAATATCCCTGTATAGTATAGAATTCAATTAGAAAACAACAACAAAAAAAACAGAGTAAGAAGACCTTTCTATGAATATAATTCTAAGTTCTGTAACAAAAACTATCTCAATATTTTGGCCTTTATTTTAACTTTTTTTTCATTTTATTCAAAAGCTCATCGCAAAAAATTATTTTCACAATTGAACGTTATTGACGGGCCTTGGTGAAAAAAAATTAAAAAAAATTTTTTTTTTTTTTGCAAAGAAATTTTTCACCACCAGAGGTAAGCGTGTACGAAAACGAGCACATGCTAGTACGTGATATAAGATATGTAATAACATGATACAACATACCATAAAACGAATAAAACGTGTTTACGTATATAAAATATATTTTATAACGAATATATCGTGCCAGCACGTAATTTAGGATATAATGATGTAACCCGGATTTTGAAAAAAATTTTTTTCTTCTTTCTTTTGGACAAAAGCTTCTGAAAAAAAATATTGTGATCCAAAAATTTTTTTTAACCTCGTCGGGCAGCAGCTGCGGATCTTTCTGTGTGTTAGTGTGAGCAGGTTTCTTTATTTTTTTTTTTTTTTTTTTGGGCCCATCGCCTCTTTTTTTCTTCGCTGTGGTGTGTGTAAAGTGAAAGAAATTTTTTTTTTTTGGTTAATTCCAATGGGCGGTTAATGAACAATTTCATTTTATAGTTTTTTTTATTTTACTTCTTAATAAATAGTTTTTATTTTTATTTTAGTTTGTATATTCCTTTCTATTGAGCCTATTAATAAACCAAAAAGAAACCAGATTTCTAAAAAGTATTTGCAAATGGCGAAGAAGAGTAAGAAGCAACAGCAGAACTACTGGGACGAGGATTTCGAAGAAGACGCTCCTCAAGGTGAAGAGCTTGGTACTCCTGCTGAAGATGCCGCTGCTGGTATTGAAGAAGCAGGTGCCGATGCAGGTGCTGAGGCTGGTGCCGAGGAGGCTGCCGCTGAGTTGGATTTCATGGCTACTTTGAAGAAGTCTAAGAAGAAGCAAGCTGATACCGAGGTTAAGAAAGAAGATGCTGATAACAAGCCAGTTCTGAAGTCTAAGAAGGAGAAGGAGAAGGAGAAGAAAGAGCGTGAGAAGCAGAAGAAGAAGGAACAAGCACAGAAGAAGAAGGCTCAACAACAGGCTCAGAAAGAGAAGAACAAGCAATTGAATAAAGAGAACGCCGAAAAGATTGCCGCTGAGAAGAAGGACAAGGAGGGTTCTCAGGAACCTGCTGCCGCTGAAGAGACCAAGAAGCCTGCCAAGAAGGCCGGTGGTAAGAAGGTTCCTGCTGGTCTTGCTGCTTTGAAGAAGCAACTTGAGTTGAAGAAGCAACTTGAAGAGCAGGAAAGATTAGAGAGAGAAGAAGAGGAAAGATTAGAGAGAGAAGAAGAGGAACGTCTAAAGAAGGAAGAAGAAGAGAAAGAAGCTGAAAGAGCTGCCAAGAAGGAGAAGGAGAAAGAGAAGCGTGAGAGATTGAAGGCCGAAGGTAAGTTGTTGACCAAGAAGCAAAAGGAAGAGAAAAAGCTTTTGGAAAGAAGACGTCAAGCTCTTCTAGCCTCTGGTAACGTTAAGGTTGCTGGTCTTGCCAAGAATGCCGACGACGCTGAGACTCCACGTCCAAAGAAGATTGTCTACGGTAAGAAGAAGAAGAGAACCACTGAGCAAAAGGACTCCGAAGAGACAAAGAAGGCTCAAGACTCTAAGGCTTCTGCTGAAGGTGAAAACAAGGTTGAAGATGAAGAAGCTTTGATCGACGACTGGGAGAATTTGGCTTTCGACGATGAGGAAGAAGGTACCACTAATGATAATGAAAACGAGACATCCAATGTCACTGAAGAATCTGAGGATACCACTGCTGAAAAAGATCAATCAACAGCCTCCTCCAAAACTGAAGAGAAGACTCAAGAAGTCATCTATGCCAAGGAAGACACCACTGTCAAGAACACTGGTAAGAAGGACATGCGTTCTCCTATTTGTTGTATCTTGGGTCACGTCGATACTGGTAAGACCAAGTTGCTGGATAAGATCAGACAAACTAACGTTCAAGGTGGTGAAGCTGGTGGTATCACCCAACAAATCGGTGCCACTTACTTCCCGATTGAAGCCATCAAGGATAAGACTAAGACTATGACTAAGTTTGAAAAGCAAACATTTGATGTTCCTGGTTTGTTGGTCATCGATACTCCAGGTCACGAATCTTTCTCCAACTTGCGTTCCAGAGGTTCCTCCTTATGTAACATTGCCATCTTGGTTATCGATATCATGCACGGTCTAGAACAACAAACAATCGAATCCATTAAATTGTTAAGAGACAGAAAGGCTCCATTTATCGTTGCTCTGAACAAGATTGATAGATTGTACGACTGGCAAACTACTCCAAACAACTCTTTCAGAGACTCTTTTGACCAACAGACAAAGGCTGTTAAGGACGAATTTGCTACCAGATTGAGTAACATTCAATTGGCTTTGTCTGAACAAGGTTTGAACTCCGAACTATACTTCGAAAACAAGAACATGGCCAAGTACGTTTCCATCGTTCCAACATCTGCCGTCACTGGTGAAGGTATTCCAGATTTGTTGTGGTTGCTATTGGAATTGACCCAAAAGAGAATGTCTAAGCAATTGATGTACCTATCCCACATCGAAGCTACTATTCTTGAAGTTAAGGTTGTTGAAGGTTTCGGTACTACTATTGATGTTATCTTGTCTAATGGTTACCTAAGGGAAGGTGACAGAATCGTTTTGTGTGGTATGAATGGCCCAATTGTGACGAATATCAGAGCTCTATTGACTCCTCAACCACTTCGTGAATTGCGTTTGAAATCTGAGTATGTTCACCACAAGGAAGTGAAGGCTGCCTTGGGTGTTAAGATTGCTGCAAATGATTTGGAAAAGGCTGTTTCCGGTTCTAGATTATTGGTTGTTGGCCCAGATGATGATGAAGAAGAGATGATGGATGAAGTTATGGATGATTTGACTGGCCTTCTGGACTCTGTTGATACATCTGGTAGGGGTGTTGTCGTGCAAGCATCTACCCTGGGTTCGTTGGAAGCTTTGCTAGACTTCTTGAAGGATATGAAGATTCCAGTTATGTCCATTGGGTTGGGTCCAGTTTACAAGCGTGATGTCATGAAGGCTTCTACTATGTTAGAGAAAGCACCAGAATATGCTGTCATGTTATGTTTTGATGTCAAGGTCGATAAGGAAGCCGAACAATATGCTGACCAAGAAGGTATTAAAATCTTCAATGCTGATATTATTTATCACTTGTTTGACGCTTTCACCAAGTACCAAGAAGAACTCTTGGAACAACGTCGTAAGGATTTTATGGGTGAGGCTACCTTCCCATGTGTTCTAAACACTATCCAAATTATTAACAAGCGTGGTCCAATGATTATCGGTGTTGATGTTATCGAAGGTACTCTACGTGTAGGTACCCCAATCTGTGCCGTTAAGACTGATCCAACCACAAAGGAGAAGCAGATTCTACTGTTAGGTAAGGTAATGTCTCTAGAAATTAACCACGAACCTGTTACCGAGGTTAAGAAGGGTCAAACTGCTGCTGGTGTGGCTATGCGTCTAGTTGACCCATCCTCCCAACAACCTATCTGGGGTCGTCATGTTGACGAAAAGGATACTCTATACTCGATGATCACCAGAAGATCCATTGATACTCTGAAGGACAAGGCCTTCAGAGACCAAGTCCCAAGATCTGACTGGCTATTGATCAAGAAGTTGAAGCCAGTATTCGATATTGAGTAATCGAACATTTAGTTCGAAGCAATCTATGCATTAATTTTAACAGTTCGGTTAGATGTTTTGAAAGTAATGCACAACTTGGATTCTTTCTTTTTTTTTTTTATTGTCTCTCTTGAACATAATTTGGAAACGAACAGTAAAAAATCAGAACACCAAGTGAAAAGACATTTGAAGTACTTTTTAAATGGAACCATCTCATAATTTTATTATAATTTTTTTTTTCCCATCGTTTTTGGCATTTCTACTTTTAGAGACTCTATCAACACCAATTCAGTGTAAAATTCCTTTAACAAATATATGATTATTATTACCTTCAATAATAAGCAAGAAATAATAGAAAAGAAAAAAAAAGAGTATTAATGAAATGAACAAATACTATGTATATTATTTTTTTTTCTTCTAACATTTATATATAATCTTAAATATATAATCCAAAAAATTTATCTCTTAAATATATCTCGAACAAGGTCCAGTAAACTATCCCAGATGTCCTTCACTGTGCTCATAAATAATTCAATACGAACTTTTTTTTTTTTTTCCCTGTTACGCACACCATCGATTGTTGACAAAAAATGTCGAAAAAAATAAAAAAAAGATCAGTGGAAAGAATGATATTGACATAAAAGTTGTTAACGTTTTGATAAGCATCAACTTACAAAGCTCAATTAAATAACCCAAAGGTATAATCAGTGGAAAACTTAGAAAGGAAAATCCATAGTATTTCCATACCTAGAAATCCCGATTTCGTTTTTATCTTTTAGTTTTTCTTTTTAAACTTTCATTTCTTTTACAAATTGAACTAATAAGCCTCTAGGTATCTGTGAGCTGTCAATATCCTGCAATTAGAGTATACCTTTGAGTGAAAAGAACAGAATAAAGAAGTTTTTTATTGAATTTTCGGATTGTATTATATTATAGCCAAAATTTGTAACTTTTATTCCCCGTTTATTTCCCTTTTCTTTCTTGTATATCATAAGCTTATCTAAAAAGTTTTAAAGCTTTGAGAAATAAACTAAAAAGAAATTAGTGCTTCTTTGAAGGTTCAAGTTACAATAGGTTAACGAGTTACCTTTTTATTTTTTCCGTTCATTTATTGAGTTTATTGCTAACTTTTTACAATTTTGCCCAGAATTGGTAAGACTATATTAATAAAAAGAAAAAAAAAGAGAAACCTACGGTAAACACATTTTCTTTATTGAGAAAAGGAGAACATTATATTTGGTGAGTTTAGAAGTGACATTATTTCAATTTATTTCAATTTTATCTTTAACTTGAAAATAACGATAGAAAAAAATATAATAAGGACATCTTTTATTACAGAATAATAATCATGAAGAGTTCAGATTTAGAACAGCTATACAAAGCAAGAGAACTTGCTCTTGAAAAATCTCCCGAAAAAATGCTTCCAAAGGTCCTTGAAACTGCAGAATCAATGTACCTAGCAATTCCAGAAAATGAGAGAGAAACTAAATTGAAGCTAGCTAGTTTTTTCACGCATAATTTCTATGACATTTTAACTTCAGACGCAGTACCCTCTAGTGAGAAACCATTTATTGCCTCGCAACATCTTGAAACATTACACAATATATGTCGTGATGTTGATGTTGATCCTGTAACTTATAAGTATGCAATCTTATCTTTCTCCTCTTCGTATTCGCAACTATTTGATCTTGTAGCTAAAACATCAAAAAAAGAACTTTGGAATACTATGCAAGAATTGAAAGACTTTATAATAACCCGCTGGAGGCTACCTTACCCAGAATCAGTGGCTCGAGAGCAAGGTGATGAAGATGGAATTCTAGAAGATGAAAATCATAATATTGGATGTAAACTAGCGGTCATCAAATTAATATCCGAAGTCATTATAGTTCAGACACCTTATTTAGGAAACTCTACTGGTAAAACCAAGGGAAAAATCACATCTACTATCAGCTTAGCGTCGGTACCTGATAACCACCCAGTCATTTCTAATAAACAGTTCTATGAATCAGAAGCTAAAAGGCTTCTGGACTCTCTTCTCAACTATCTTGTTGAACAGCCTTTTATGATAAGCTCTCTGTTTATTGGTATTATCAACTGCCTTTCTTTTGTTTTGAAGCAAAGACCCCAGGCAACTGTAAGAATTCTTTCTGGTATATTGAGATTTAACGTGGATGCTAAATTCCAATTAGATAGTCAACCAACACTCAATTATAGACTAGCCAAGAGATTTGTTGAAAGGGCTTATAAAAACTTTGTTCAATTTGGTTTAAAATCCCAACTTATTAGAAATTCTGGTTCTACTGCCAATTTCTACTCTAAACTTTCAAAAATCTCACAAACTTTGCATGTCATCGGTGAAGAAACTAAAAGTAAGGGTATTATGAATTTTGACACATCCCAAATCGAGCATTTGATGACATCTCAAGATAGAGAAAAGGTTTTATCACAGGTAAGGAAACTACGAACAACTATTGATGACCTCATCAAGGCTCAAAATTTAAGTGATAATGGCAGTTCTGTAATTTCAAGTTCAGGGTCTAATTTTGAACCCAACAAAACACCCCCGCTAAATATTGAGACTCCAGAACCAAAAGATGATGTTCAATACAATGATAAGGCCATGCAACTTTCTGAAATTCAAAAGTATACTTTATCTAAAAATAGTACCTCAGGTTTTTTCAATAATTCTTCTGTTGCTCTAGATAATTCATACTCATCGATATATTCGTTGATGAACAGTAGTAATTCAGGTATTGACGTGTCAAAACTACCAAATGACCTTCTACTAAAACTGTGCTCAGAAACAATATACAAAACTGACACTAAAAAGATGTTAACCGGTCTTTCAATTATAGCTGCTCGTTATTCCGACCTGATGAATAAATATAAGACCAAGAAACGGAGACAAGAAGATGATGAAATGGCTGAAAGATTGAACAAAAGACTACGTGGTGAAGATGTGGACATGGACGTGCCACCAAAAAAACAGAAAGTGGAGGTAATTCCAAATAAGGAGGCAGAACCTGCATTCAAGGTTGATTCTGGAAGCAACAATAAATCAAATGATACAGTATATGCTATAGAACCCACAAAGATGAGTGAAAACGAAAAGAAGGAACATTTCAAGAGAATTATATCAAATATTATGAACATTAGAAAAGTTGAGGAGACACCTGAAATCAGCACCTCCATCAACACTAAACTAAAACCATTACAAAAAATAAAACTTGTACAATGGAACTCTAGTGAGTCCTGGCTACAAATTTTAACTCGTCTCGCCACTCGTGGAGTCAACCACGATAGTGAGATGAGCGATATGATCAGAACCACACTGTACGATTATTTCCTAGAAAATTTCAATGAAAGAGCTGGTATTGCTTTGGAATGGTTGAACGAGGAATGGTACAATGAAACTATTAGCAAAATTTCTAGTAAGGATGGTGACGCAGAGACACCTTATCAAAATTATGACACATGGTCTTTGAAAGTACTAGATGGCCTTATCCCCTCTTTGGAAAACCAACACCGTAGGCTATTTATCAGATTGATGAGTGAATTACCTCGTGTAACTCTCGATCACATCAAGAAAATAAGGTCTGTATGCTTGGATCCTGCAAGAAGTACTCTCGGTTTCCAAGTTCTGAAATTTTTGGTGATGTTCCGCCCTCCTACAAAAATATTGATCAAAGGATTTTTAGAAGAATTGAAAGCAGAAGATGAAACTACAGAAAAACAATGTAATGCCATTTTAGACAAGTATTATAAATAATACCGTATATAGCAAAACTTTTATATATGTGTTTCTCATAATATGAGTTTTTTTTCTACATAATGTTCCTCTATAGATTGATGTAAACAACTTTATTTTTCTTCTCAACTATAATGCAATATGAAAATTAAAATCTTAATCCTAGAACTTTTGGTCGGTGTTAAACTCAATTATATGGCACTCATCAAATAAAGAAAAATACTGTTTTTACTATTATTTCGTACTCTCGTAAGACAATAAATGTGCACCATGTTCGTTATTACTGCTGACAATCGGATTCAAGTTTTTCTTGGATGTGGGGTGGAATGAGGTGGGGGTTATCTTATCTCGAGAAACAGAGTAAAAGAAGACGCGAAGGGAAGAAGATGCTGACTCTTCAAAACGGAGTCAACCCTTTTACAAATTCTGGTTCTCTTTGTTGTTTTTGCAGTCCAATCAAGGGCTCAAGAAATAGAACAAGAAAAAAAAAAAAAAGAAATAGAGACATCGGTTCAATGGAAACAGTGTCTAATTCATCTGCTTATGAACTATAGTTAAATGTATATATATTAAAACAACTTTTAGTCATATTCTAGTTAAAGGTACTTGTAAGCTCAGTCTTGATTTGTTAAAGGTCTGAACCCTCCCGAAAGAAAACAAAAAAAAAACAAGCTATAAAAGGTTTAAAAAGGATTTATATCATTATGTTTTCTAGAGTAGCCGTCAGAACTGCAACCAGATTCACTTCTCCATTGCGTCTGAGTCTGAGATTCCAAAGCAGCAATGCATTGAACAAGACTAAATTGCCATTCACATATTCTGGTGCTGGTCCAGTTGCTGTCAAATACACTAACCAACACGAATGGATTGCATCCCATGAAGATGGTATTGCCTTCGTTGGTATTACCCAATACGCTGCTGATGCCCTTGGTGACGCAACCTATATTGAAATGCCGGAGCCAGAGACCGAAGTCTCTGCTGGCGAGTCCATCTCTTCTGTCGAATCCGTCAAATCTGCATCAGAAATCTACCAACCAGTATCTGGTACCGTTCTTGAAGGTAACTTGACTCTAGAGGACTCCCCACAACTGATTAACAGTGATCCAATGGGTGACGGTTGGATTGCCAAGATTAAGCTAGAGAACCCAGAAGATATGAACACAACAGAGGGCTTGATGACTCTGGAACAATACGAAAACTCTCTAGAACACGACGAAGAACATTAGAGAATGTATAAACGTCAAATTGAGGAATCAAAGTTAATTAAGGTAAATAAAATAGTTGTGTATCATAAGGTATATATAGAAATTTTTGTTTTTTTAAGGAATAAAAGAACAACGTATAAACAGAAACTAATAACAGAATTATAATAAACGGAAGGATCAATTACATCTAGCGGATTTATTACAAGGTTTCATCCTTACAAGTACGGGCTTTAGACGCTTCCTTAGATTTGGCAAACTCTTCAGGAGTCTTAGTGGTCAATTGCAATGCATGTAGCCCCATCTGATCAAACTCTTGTTGCAACAACGAGTACACCATACGGTGTCTCTTTGGCAAATTCATACCTTTAAACCCATCTGTAACAATTTCTAGTCTGATATGAGACTCGGTGGTATTCTCCGCAGTCTCCATAGGTTCGTGCCCTTGGTGCTTATAGGAGTCGTTATACACTTCGAAATGCTGTAAATTGGGGAAATTACCCACTATTTTAGAGCGGATAGACTGGATTACAGGTCCATCTGTGCGCATGTTACGTGGTATATCACTGCTCATCCTTATCTGTCTAGCTAATCCGTTTAAGACACTCTTTTGTAAACCACTTCTAAGCATTTAAATCAATACTAAAGAAATCCAATGGCAACAAAATGGTTAGATGGAATATCTTACTTTCCCAATCGTGTTTAGTATTAAACGAATATTCCCTGTTGCTTATTTCCTTTCCTAGCTCACAGTTTCAGTCTTGTTTCACTGGTCACTGTCTGTGCAAAGTCTTGTTTTCCCACTTTCGGAAGATCCCATACTGTAATCCAAAAGCACTTACTCTCGACCATCATTCTTAGTCTTCACGAGACAATAAAAACTAGAGTAAGCATCATCATCTAAGTACTAAAAAAACTAGCATAACCAAATAAAGTAAGAATTTCAACAAAATAATGTTTTCCAGAGCCTTACTACAAAGCAGTATTGTTGCCAGAGGACCAATCACCAGGGCGATTGAGATGTCCTCGTTGAGACAGGGCAAGGCTGCAAGCTTTGCTGTGAACTGTGCGAGGATGTACAGCGAGACACATACTACAGAAGAGATTAGAATACATAAGAAACTTGTCGATGCTTTGGAGACAGATGACGTACGGGTTCAGGATGTCTCTGGAGGGTGTGGGTCGATGTATGCCATTCACATCACATCTCCCAAATTCAATAACTTAACTACAATCAAACAACACCAGTTGGTCAACGAGGTATTGAAAGAAGATATCCCTAAATGGCATGGACTACAGCTGCGTACCAAGAAAGAGAAGTCTAAGAAGTAGCCTAATTTTTGTTACTTTTCTTAATAAAATATTAACATTTTTTTGTAAATAATAATTGCTTGTATATGAGGTTTAAAATTTATTAAAATATATTATTCTTTCTAAGAGTATTTGTTAATTCGGTTTTATTTCATTCAATTCAGATTACTGTATAAATATTTCAATATTGGACATTACTGTTTAGTCAAATAAATGGTTTATTTTTATCCAAACCCAAGTATTCTTACTTATAATGGCTAACATTACGATAGTTGGAAATTTTCACCCGATGTGATGTAAACATCAAAAAATTAAAAAAAAAAAAAAAAAAAATGACATTCCTGTTTTAAGAAGGAAAACGTTTGATGATCTGCATTGAAATAATAGTCTTTGTTGTTCCATCTGTGTAGGACTTCAACAAAACATAGCTTACAAAACTAATCAGATGCCAATTGATGGAGAACACTCTATGAATTCATCGTTGCAAGGCGAAGCTTCTCTTTCAATACGCACAAATCAGAGCACGCCGATCAAACGGACAAACACTATAAATAGAACATCAGTTCTCTCTGAAAATGGGCTCAGGCGTATATCGAGTACAGGTGGAGTGTTGGAGGACAAATCCATCAAGAATGTCTCGAAAATTCGGAATTTTAGAAGCAACGGATCACTGCTGTCACCAGACGAAGACGAAGATGACGATGGTAATGATGGTGCGGAAAACTCAGATATGATTTATGAACTCCCGCCTTTGAAAACCCCACTGAAGAAAAGATACTCCACGGAACCAGATAACCTCAATTCAAGAAATTCAGGACAGGATTGGTCTAGTCGAGTTAGAGCAGTATCGAGCAGGTCATCGAGAGATTTTGAAAGTATCGAGGATTTTGGTCAATCACCTCAGAAAACTGGAAGGTTATTAAATGGCATATCTGTGACCCAAAACTCGACCATTGAGCAGCTCAATAAACAAATTGTGTCATACCGACTAAAGATCAAATCGCTTTATGAAATAATAAGACAACTTAATACAGATGAGGGTAAAGGTGAAAATAACAAAAGAAACTCATACATGGATAATCTACTATCGAATATACCGAAAGAAGATGATTTCTACGAATTGAAAAGGTTTAATATCAATCTAGAGCATACAGTTCATAAAAAGAATGAATTGATCGAAGAGCTTAAAAGCAACCTGAATGCTACAAATGAAGAATTACTGAAAACAAAACATGATCATACTGAAACACTGGAAATGACTAAAGAGTACCTTGAACATTCCGAAGAACTAGCTAAACATATTGACGACGTATTAGATTTCCTGTTGAGTGAATTGACTTTCAGTAATGAAGAGAGTGAAACTTTGGAAAATGCCAAAAAAATTGGAGCAGCCTTCGTAATGGTTAAACTTAATGCCTTAAGCTCCGTGATCAAAAAATTGGTTAATATGCAACTTAACGAAAAACATATAAATGAAGGGGAAGCGTATATTAATGAAGCTGAAAATAAACTTGGTCTTAATACACCAGAGTATACTAATGATACCGATTTTGCTATTGCCAATAGTACAGCAATCCAGGCCCCCATTAATAGTGGAACACCAATAGGGGAAAAAGGTGATTTTGATCTAAGTGGCCAGATATTAAATTCACAAATGGAAGAGGCAATTGAAGAGCTACATAAGGAATATGATAGCTTTGTTAAAGGTATTAGAGTCAAATTAGAGAAATCAGAAAGACTGGAAGATTTACTTCTCAATAAACTATCTGAACAACAGAAATTAATTAACGATATCGCTGATTTGGACAATGAGGATTCTAAAAAATTAGAAGAAACTAAAAAGAAATCATCTACGACATCGAATGTCGATGAGACAGATACTAAGGCTAAAACTGATCTAAATAAATCTTACCAAGACCATATTGACAACCTTACGTACCATATCGAGAGATTAAATCAAGAATTGAAAGATAAAAACAATCTAAATAACGTTTTAAAGGAAGAATTAGGTGACCAGAGTGATGAGTTAAGTAAAATGAAACATCGAATGCTAAGGGAATTGACCGATGAAAAGGAACTATTCATCAAGAAAGAAGAGAACTGGAAGGGTCTATTGTCAAGCTATGAGGAGCAATTAGCTATTGCCCATGAAGATAGAGATGAACTAACAAAGACTATCTCAGATTTAAAGAGTGAGGTTCAGAATGTTTATGAAAAGAATCGAGAAAATGTGCAGTTACTTCAGGAAGAACTAGCATATTTGCAAAAAAAAAGTCACTCCTATAGTAATGAGATATTCCAACTAACAAGAGATAATAATAACTTGGCCAAAAAGCTCGATAACCTAACCACAAACTCGAACAAAATGAGAAATATCATCAAAGATTACAAAGAACATTCAAACGTGTTCCAACAATTCAATTCAGATTTTGAAAATGTAAAGAAACAACTCTTATTACACTTACAGAATCTGTTGAATATTTTTACGACCATTCTCGAAGAGAAATCTGTCAAGCAGGCCTTGAAGAAACTGTATTCAATTGATAGGATCAAAGGGCTAGATAATACAAGATACCTTGGAAACAAACTAGAGTCACTCTATGTTTATGTAGAAAGTGCATCTCAATCGATTGTTAGCAATTATGTCGACTTGGTGCAAAAAGAGGCAGAAAAACCATATCCACAAATCACCAACGAAAAAGAAATGTACCTTCGCATTGAAGAACTGCAAAAAAAGTGGACATCTGAAAGAGAAAGGCGCAAAGTAGATTCGGATGTTGCTAACTCAAAAATAAATAGGCTAGAACAAGAAAATGCACGTCTCAAAGAACAATTACACAACATGTCTCTAAGAGACATTCCGAAATAAAAAACAATTCTATGAGTAAGAATAGTAACAATAATAATCTAAAATAATTAATAAAACAATGAGAATTGTAAATGGTCTTGTAATATTATAACGCTATATTAATATATGTTAATAGTGAATTTGATATATAATAAAAATATATAAATACAACATAAATATTATATAAATGTAAAAATAAATATGATGAGCTTTTTTTCTTCGATTTCCGGGTATCGGAAAGGTGCCAACCAGGAAAAAAGTTAAAAAACCCAAAATAGCAAAAAACAAAAAGGTTGATTATGTAGAAATTGATGACTTTTGACTCAGGGTTCAATAATTAACGTACTATATTCACACTTATAGAAAAGCAATTGACTGTTTATTGAGTACTAAAAAAGCTACCCAGAAGCATTTCAAAGAAGAAATTGTGTTTTTGCTGCGTTATAGGAATTAGGGAGGGTCAATTTAGTTAACAGTTATAGTTCTTTTGGAATAGAATATGATCAAAGAGACTATTAGAGTTGTTATATGCGGAGATGATGGTGTTGGGAAGACGAGTCTTATAATATCATTAGTGAAAGGGGAATTTAAGTCATATTTGCAGCCGGTTCTGCCGCAAATTACGATACCAAGAGACTTCTCATCGAGCCGATATTCCCCTAAAAATACAATATTGATAGATACAGACAATAATGATCCAGTTGGAATGCAAAGAGAACTCCGAAGCGCAGATGTTATATGGCTGGTATACTCAGATAAGGACTCTTATGAAAGAATTTCGTTATATTGGATGATCACATTTCGTTCATTGGGGCTCAATATTCCGGTTATCTTATGCAAAAATAAATGTGATGAATATACGACAAGTTCAAAACCCGAAGATTTCATGAATACAAAAATAGAGGATGAAGAATTTATACCGATATTGATGGCGTTCAAAGAAGTTGATACTTGTATAAAAACTAGTGCAAAGACACATTTTGCTGTAAATCAAGCATTCTATCTCTGTCAACGATCAATACTTTACCCAATTTCTCCGTTATTCGATTCCAGAGTCGGCGAATTAAAACCGCTAGCAGTTTCAGCACTGAAAAGAATCTTTATTTTATGTGACGAAGACCAGGATGGTTTTTTAAATGACAATGAGATAATATCACTTCAAAAAAAATGCTTTGGCAAAAGTATAGATCTAAATGAATTAAATTTCATCAAGCAGACACTAACGGATCTATCCTCCTCAGAGGAATATCCATCTGATATTTTGTTTGTCCCGTCTAAAGGGTTAACAAAACAAGGGTTTGTTGCTCTTAATAAAATATACACCGAAAGAGGAAGACATGAGACGACATGGGGTATTTTGAGGAATTTTCACTATACTGATTCATTATCTATAAATGATGAAGTCTTATATCCAAAGGTTTACGTTCCAGAACAAGCCAGTGTAGAACTAAGTCCCAAAGGTTACAGGTTTCTAGTTGACATATTCATAAAATTTGATAGTGATAATGACGGTGCTTTAAATGATAACGAATTAAGTAGTTTATTCCGCTCTACACCAGGCTTACCAGGTCTCTGGATAGAAACAAACTTTCCTGCTTCAACTGTGGTTAACGGAAAAGGCTTTATCACACTACAAGGTTGGCTAGCACAATGGGCAATGACGACCTATCTAGACTATAAAACCACCACAGCTTATCTTGTATACCTGGGATTTCAAGAAAATGCAAAACTTGCTGTTCAAGTTACGAAAACAAGAAGGATGAGAAGACGACAAGGGAGATTCTATCGGTCCTATGTTTCTGATAGAAAAGTATTCAACTGTTTCATTGTAGGTAAAAGAAACAGTGGTAAATCTTCGTTATTAGAATCATTTCTCGGAAGGTTATTCAGTGAGACCTATTCACCGACAATTCGTCCGCGACTAGCTGTTAATAATGTCGAAGTTTCAGGAGACAAACAATTTTATTTAATCTTACAAGAACTAGGAGAACAGGAAAGTGCAATAATTCAAAATAGACAGAAACTTTCTGATTGTGATGTCCTCTGTCTAGTTTATGATTCCAGTGATCCTGAATCATTTTCTTATTTAGTTAATCTTTTGATGAACAACAATAATATGAAGGATATTCCTATTGTATTTGTTGCTCTAAAAGCTGATCTGGATAAACAACAACAACGTTGTCAATACCAACCAGATGAATTTACCGAGAGCCTGTTTTTAAACCACCCATTGCATGTATCGTCTACTTGGTCGAGCTCTTTAAACCAACTTTTCAAAAAAATAATTGAAGCTGCCTTAGTACCCGGAAAATTTACTCCTGGCTTTCCTCCTGAAACCAAACCTACCGAGATTGACTATAGCTCAGCTGTTATTCTTGGATCTTCTATTGGTTTTCTAGCACTTCTGTCATTTACCGTGGTGAAATTGTTGAAACCTCTGCAACAACAAAAATAACCTGGTTGATGATGATTTCTCCTTTTGAAAATTATCCAATTGAATATATACATATTTATTAATTCATTTAAACGTAACTACTTAATTGTTTGAAAATGTGGGAATTCTTTGTAATATAATGACATTTTGACTGTACTATCATATAATTAAGGGAAAAAAAATAAAACCAAGAGCATCCTACTAATACATCTCAAGAAAACTCGTTACCAAAAAGAAAATCATAATCAAACAAATCTAAACCTCCAAAAAATCCTGCATAATCGGTGGCTACACCTTCCTTGATTGCATCTGATTCACTGTTTGTGGTTCCGACCATCGTCCTAGGATCAGAGACACCAGGTCTATCTGTAAACGAAGGCAATGGTGGTGATGTAACACCATTATTCGTGATACCAATTCCATTAGGTTGGTGGTAATCCAAGTTCTGACCGAAGGCCATAGCGGTTGATAATTTTGCCAAGTTATCCATACTTGGATTCCACAACTTACCATTCAACCCATTCAATCCACCTTGTCCTAAATTTGAATTTTCAGAAATAATGTCCGTTTTAAATGTTGCTTCATCAATATCGCTCATTAAGGAGTGTACAGTTTGAGATAAAGCACTGAGTTCGACAATACTAAAATTCACCATGTGATTATTAGCCTTAAGATCTGAAACAAGCGCGTCACGCTTATCAAGTTTCACTCCTAGTGTCAAATTCAACATTTTTACTATTTTTGAATGGATTTTTTCCATTCTGGAAACCTTAAAAATACCTAGTAACAACTCACCTTTTCTCATGTTCTCAACGACAACATCAAATAGTGCCAGAAGTTTAAATATTGGGAAATATGTAAAACGTAAATGTTCTGAAGCAGATTTGTAGGTAGTTTCTAAAGCAACCTCCAAATCACGTTGTAACACCCCTAAAATCTCCATTTTGCTATTGATTTCACCAAGTTCTATCTGTCTATTTTCTTTAATCATTTCCTGTGACTGAGAGTACAGACTATGTGTTGCAAAGCCAACTCTCATCAATATCCCTAGCACACTGAAGAGAGTAGATGAAAATGAAAGTTGTATAACTTTCGTAACATTGTAATTCGTGGATGAAGAAAGTGATGCGCTATAATCACCTCTAAAGAATTTGTTCATATAACCCATTAATGTCAGAGCGTCAATACAACTGGTTTGAAAGTATTTATAATAATATGACAACTTTGAACAGTCTTCAAGACATTCAGATTCAAAATGTAGAAATAGTGCCATTGAAGCTCTTAACAACAACAGTCTCCCAACGATTTGAGTATGGAGTGCTGTAGAATTCATGGCCAATAAGACAGTCTTGCTCAAATGGGGATTCGGATTTGCATTGAGGTCCTTTATGGAAAAATACTCATTGGTGTAATCTTCGATTTTCATTCTTAGGACTTCAAGGTTAGATAAACGGAATGCCCCTCTGTAGGTCATAGTCATAACATCCAAATCTGACAGCAATAGAACTAACCGCACTCTTCTTAGACAGTGCATATGTATTTTTAACACCTCTTCAGAAGCTGGGGAGTTGACTAAGTCTGCTTTAACCCTATTCATATACACCTCATCAGCATCTGGACTTTTAATATCCAAGAATAATGCCATTAAAGACACTGAGGACACAGAATGTCTACCCTTTAAACTCGATTCAAAAGAACAAACTGTAACAACACTCAGCCATAATATTCTCCTATGGTTTAAAGTCCTACTATCAGGTATACTTGACTTAAGCTGTGGAAAATCTGTAGGGTCACGGTGCAGCCCGATTGATGTAGCTAACATCATCACTAAACTACTAATGACATCAGTTGGATGTTCTAAAAACAAATCACCTTCTTCAGGAGAAAACACGAAAAAGGCCCAAACATAAAGGACGCAAGCAATGATATTCTCATTAGCACATGCACACCAATTCTCAGAATCTAGACATTTCTGCGCCAGAAGAACAAAATCATTGGATATTGGATATCTTTCTATCACAGATTTATCAACATCTTGAGAGCTATGTTGGACATTGTCTTCAGCAAAATTTAGCGATATGAAGGACAATTTCAGTATAACTAATAATATGGATAAATTTTCAATTTTCATACGAAGATGTTTATTGCCCAATTCTAGTTTAATTTTTTCTGGATTATTTGGGTCTTCAAATAAAATCTCACTCAGAGTTTCTTCAAACATATCTTTTTCTAAAAAAGGTAGTGCCGGATAAACATACTGATAAAAATGTCTCTTGTAAATTTGTATTATCTCAAATGGTGGAAGTAAGTCCTCAATTTCAGTAATGAATGTTTGCAACACATCAGAATATTCACCATTTGATTGACAATGATCTTCTAAAAACTGATGACCTAGAGTCTTGTATAACATAGACAAAATCATACCGTTCTTTAAATTTTTTGAAGAATTAGCATTCTGCAAAATTCGTTCTGTAAATTCATCCACACGTGTTCTTTGTGATTCAGTATGACATTGCCTTAATAATGCTTCTTTCAGTTTCAAAGCATGTGTTCTGACACTTGGCTGAGCTCTGGTAACATTTGCATTTGCCGTTAATGCTGGAATCATTGTGTTTTTAGAAGGATCCAAAAAGATAGAGGCAATCAAAGATGTCAAAAATTTGTCTTGGATAAACAAATAGTTCTCAGAAAGTGGTTTTACCTCTCTTTTCATGACTCTACTAACAATCAATGTTGGATGAGTCCTGTAAAGATTTACCTCCAGATTATCTTCTTGCAAATCCCCATTAATACTAGCATTCCTCTCTAATTTAATACGTTTATTTACTCTACCACTGTCCTCTGAATCATCTAAATCAGAGGATGAATCACTGTCCATCTCTCCATCGAATTTCATCTTATGACTTCCTTCAGTGTCTTGCATTAATTTCATAGCTTTATTTTTCCAATACTCCACATCCTTCTCTAGTCTGGATATAGTTGCATCTTTACTAGGTATTCTAGGTGCACTCTGCTTGGCGACATCGTAGACACATTTTATATTTAACTTTTTACACCGCGTGCATTCTGGTTTCTCCCTATCACACCGAGTTTTAGACCGTCTGCACGCTTGACAAACAAATGATATCCTATTCCTCTTTCTGATCCTTTCAGCCTCAGTCATCTCAGGCGAAGTATCACTCATTGCTGATACAGGCATTCCCTTGTTTTCTTTTCCTTTATTTTGCTCAGCTTCTTCTTACCCCTGTCACTATTTTATCAATTACCAGAGATATGACAATATCTTTATTTTTTGAGAAAACTGACTTATAAGTTCCCTTATTTAAAGTCCAAATCAAGATTTCTTTAGTGCTGTTATCTATGATGAATGTCAAGAAGTTGCCCCTCCTGTTGTCTTTTTTTTTTTTTTTTTTTTTTTTTTTTTTTTTTTTTTTTTTTTTTTTTTTTTTTTTTTTTTTTTTTTTTTTTTTTTTTTTTTTTTTTTTTTTTTTTTTTTTTTTTTTTTTTTTTTTTTTTTTTTTTTTTTTGATTGCTTAATTTATTTCTTTTTCTTTTTTTCTCTTTATTTTTTTAAAGGTTAAAACCCCCCCCCCCGCCTTGCCAAGAAACTTGTGAAATGAATGGACAAAATTGAAATCATTCTGTAAATTGATTTACCTCGATCCTTTTTCCAAAGTGGACAGTATTAGAATATTTTCATTGATACTTGGTTTTCAAATCATAATTTTGTATGGCATTTCCTGGTTCTTGTGTATAGGATGACAACAAAATAACAAAACTAAATGAATACGTTGTAGTAAGATATATATATTTATATTGATACAAATTTAAAGTGGATATAATAATAATAAAAAAAAAAAAAAAATAAAAACGTAGAGAGTTTGTAGATATCCAGTTCATAAAACAAAAGGAAATTGGAGTATATTTCAAGAATCCTTTGGTTTTCCTTTTTGAGAGAGAGCTAGTGAAAAACAAATGCAAGTGTAAATGTGTTTTTAGATGAAAAGTAAATCGTAAAATAAAAATGAAATAGAAAAAAAAATGAGAAAAAAAAATGAAGGTTACTGCTCTCTATCTCTCTTTTAAACAAAAAAGGGAAATACGATTGATCTTTTCCTTTCTTTTCGCAATATTTTGAGTAAAGAAAAGAAATAGATTTTTTTTTTTTGGCATGCAACAAAACGTCCACTCTCGAATATTGATAATATTGTACAGATGATGAAAAACAAAAATAAAAATAAAACAAGGCAGAAATAAAATACTGATGCGTCATCACAAGAAAGAGGCGTCATCGCCACCACGGAAATAACTATGATTATTATTACCGGTATAAAAGCTTGTTTCTGGTTTCCGTAAGTTGTTGTTATTATCGTTATCTCTTCTATTATTTGAGCCAGAGCCTTGTTGTTGGCTCGGAATCTTCAAGTACCCGTGGTTATTATAATTGGACATTCCTTGGGAACCCATGACTGCGGAGGCTGGCTCAACAGGGGTTTCGTCGGGATTAAATGAACCACGTTTATTGGATTGGGATGATGCAGTGTATGTACTCATTTCATCATCAAATAGAACTCTGTTACCAGTAGCATTGTTAGTTCTAACAAATGTATCATCTCTAATCATCTTTTCTTGTTCAGTTTCATTGGTGTCCATGACAGCTTGCTTTAGTTCAAACAGTTCAGCTTCGGAATTCCTCTTATTATCACCACCAAAGTAGCCACTACCACCGTTATCAATCTTCGGAATAAAGGACACACGATCGTCCTTCATTGGTTGGTAGCGAATATCTGGGTTTCTGTGGACCAATGCTAGAGCACATGTAATAATAGTGAACACTAATAAAAATAAGGCAAAAGCAGCATTCAATACAAATAAAATAACAGCCATAACCGATGATACCACAGCTGGTTGTCTGAATAAGTTACTAAAGAATAAGAAGAAAAACGCATTAATCAAGTTAACAATATGAATTGCAATATTGAAGATATTTGTTCTCTTATCCAAATATGGACGGTACCAACACAACGCAACGAAATAAATAAGTTCAATGACAAAAATAATCATCGCTTGTGCTTTACCGTGCGTTTGTAACACTGCAACAAATAAGGATCTAAAAAATCCGTATGTTAGCAATGGTAACAACCACCAGAATGCATCTGCTTTAAATTGCACATAAAGGAAACCATAACGATTTAAGAAATTAGTATCGCTGTACAAAAGATAGGCAGGATTCTTGTATAATCTCAAGGATTCTCTTCCCTTTAAGAGGACTCTTGTAGCACCGTATGTTAATAAACTGGTAATAATCACAAATAATGCTACTGCGTCAACAACAGTAGCAGGTGAATCTCTCTGAGTATATTCCCAGATCGTTAAAAGCGTAATCTGAGGAAAGGCGATAATTGCAAGTCTGAACAAAGTACCCTTGATGATACTACCCCAGTTTTTTCTGTACTGAAAGAAATTTGACGTCTCTGGCATCATGCCTCCTCTGGTCAAAAGTTCTAACAATGCTTTGAAGAAGATTAAACCAATCACCAAGCAGAACATGAAGAAAAGGAAGAATACCGCACCTGTTAGGAAGAAATTGGATATTTCGATATTTGCTAAGTACGCCACTCTTTGTATACCTCTTAGCACTAGAATTTTTGTAGAGTAATTATCACTATCTCTTTCGTCAGTGGTGTACAACTTTGAGTCGTCCAAGATCGAGTCAAAATTAGAATCCTTGGAAGAAGCCAAACTGATACCTCTCTTGAACAAGGTCATTGCCCTACGTTGAACACTAATGGATAAGATATCCTTATTTGAGACCACCACAGTAGAGACACCCTTTGTGGCTTGGATATACCAGTTCAACGCCTTTTGCATGAACTCCACGGAGATGATACCCATCGACCACTGGAAATTCTGAGTCCAAGCTGCAGCCATTGGTGGCACACGGGAGACACCCATCATGGCAGTGATGGCTAAGTTCTGGAAGTAAATGAAAAGGGAGATGGAGTTCGAGGCAATGTGTGCTGATGTGGCACTGTACCCGATCACCGAAACGAAACCAGAAGTCAGCAAACCGACACCTGAGATTGCCGCAATGGGCCAAGAAGCGTACTTGGTCTGCACAGTTTTCCCGTTACTCAAGATTGCCTGCACGCACGCCAGTGGTGTTTTCAAATCGGTATCATCTTCTGCGTACGCGACAACACGAACTTGGGCATCCAAGTCCGGGATAGTGTATGCCACTCCTGGGATTTGGTCTAACACGTCTGAATCAATCTGGTATTGTGACGCCACGTCAATCCTACCACTGGCCAACGGACATAACGAGACCTCATGTAAATCACACAGGTTAAAACTCTTGTCCAGAATCTTCAACCCGTACGCGATCAACTCCGCCTTCACGACAATCTTACCATTAATAATAGTTGACGCATCCACTTTGAACACCACTGTTTTGTTACGAGGGAAGAATTTCACGTCAAAGAACGAAGCTGTGAACTGCGAGTTATCCATACACGTCAGCAGAGAAGAAGTCTCTAAATGCTTATTCTGACTGTACCCAGCCACTATACCACAAAAAAACACCCACAGCCAAACAACAGATCGAAGCAGCAGCATATTTGGTTGTAGTTATTTATATTCCAACAGGGGCGTGTATTATTCGTCTCTTTTCAATGCAGTTGTAAAATTTTTTGTAAATTATAATTCTTAAGTTGATTTGATTTGCACTTTTAACCAAAAAAATAAAAAAAAAAAGAAGAAACAACGTATATTTTGGTAAATGTACTCCTTAGTACTTCCTTCTCTGTATTATTATAATATACTTGTATGTACCCTTGTCCTTATAATATATATAGTTCCTTTGTTTATATATATCTACAATATATCTATAATACAATATAATATATACTACGTCATTAACATATATTTCCAAAAGACAAAATAGAGAGAGCGAGAGAGCGAGAGAGAGAGAGAGCGAGAGAGCGAGAGAGAGAGATACTACTAAAAATATCCCAATCTACGCCTCATCTCTCTCTCTCACCCGCACAAAATTTTTCAGTAAAACCCAGCCCTCTAAAATGCCAACAATGCCTCTTTTTTTTTTTCCGCGCTCTCTCTCTCTGCTGTCACCCGGAAAATGGAGTTGTGAAAATGGTGGAAGGAGGGTAACGAATGCAGGGTAAAATGTTTTATTTCTATTTACCCGGTTACTTTAAAGTAACCGGGTAAAATACATTTATATATATATATATATATAACAGTACACGTAATAATACACTTGCCCTCTTTCTCATCTCTTACACTACGAATTAACACTTTACTCCTGTCTCTCCTCTTTTCACTGTCAATGTCACACTAAGAAAAAAGAAAGAAAGAAAAAAAAAAAAGTTGGAGAAAGAAACCGACGTCTGTATGTGTGTGTGACTCCGAGAAAGAGTGAACAAAAAAAAATAAAAAAATTTAAGGGAAGGGGGGATGTTGTTGCAGTAGTGACAGGTTACGCCAACGGAGTAATGGGGGAGATGAGGGGAGGGGGTGTAGGAGAGAGTTCAACGGTTTCTACGTCCATCTTCTCCACTGTCCCCCGTATACGAAATGTGTGTCTTGTGTGTGTGTGTCTTGTGTTTCTAATCATCCACATCCCATCTCTTACCTCTCTCCACCGGACAGATGGAGGTATAATGACAATGGACGGAGAAAAGAGAGAGATAAAGTAGATAGAGATAGAGAGAGAGAGACACACACAGAAGAGATACCCCGCAGCTCAAGGGGAAGAAAAAAAGAGAAGAAGAAGATGAGATGTGACATACACCGCCGTATGATCTCCCCCATTTTCTCTCTCTGCGTATATCTCTCTCTCTCTTTCTCTCTGTGACAAAAGAACGGCGTCACGTCCAAATATTAAAAATTTTTTTTTTTTTGGGTTTTCTTTCTCAACAAAAAAATGCGGGGAAAAACAAAAAAGAGTGGAACACATAGTAGTTAATCCGAAATAAATAATAATACCGGTGTTGTGGCAATAATTGTTTGTTACACAGATGCAGCAGCAGCAACGTCTAATTAAACACTACACTATACTATTGTAATCACCAACTTTTTTTGAAAACGTACGCGCTTATCGAGAGAGAGAGAAGGGAGATGACTCTCTCTCTTATTCTCGGAGTTTTTTTTTTTTTGAAAAATGACATTTTTTACTCCAACATTTTATGAAGGCAACTTTTTTTTGGATTGAACAAGTGGGGGGGGGGATACTTCGATGTATTAGGAAAATAATAGAATAAGAGAAGAAAGTTTAAAAAAAAAAAAAGGTATAAATAGAATCAATTTTCTTGTTATTGACTTCCAATTGAGTATTTGTTTGTTTCTCTCTCTCTCTCTCTATATATATATTATATTATTATTAAAAAAAAAAAAAATACTAATAAAACATATAGGGAGAAGTGTGAATAAGGCAAAAAAAAATACTTTTTTTATTTTATTTCAAAAATTCCAAAGAAAACATTTACCCACATAATAATGCCCTCTGCTGTTGCTGAGAAGAAAGAAGTTGATCAGATTCAGGATTTGAAGAATAAGATGTCTGCTAATGAAACTAAGAGAGAAGTTGAACACGAACATTTGACTGGTGTTCACGTTGTCAAACAGAAACCTATTGATGATAGGTTGAAGGATAACATCAAGACCCACTACTCTCCTCATTTGGCCGATCTACAGGAATATAAGAGACAATACCAGGAGTCTATTCAAAACCCTGAGAAGTTTTTCGGTGAGAAGGCTCGTTCCTTCTTGAACTGGTCTAGAGACTTTGACAGGGTTTTCGTGCCAGATGTAGACGATACTTCTAGACCTTCGTTTGAGAACAATGCCTGGTTCTTGAATGGTCAATTGAACACTTGTTACAACTGTGTTGACAGACACGCTTTGAAGAACCCAAACAAGGCGGCTATCATCTATGAGGCTGATGAACCGGGTGAGGGTTACACCATGTCCTACAAGACATTGTTGGAGAAGGTTTGTCAAGTCGCCCAGATCTTGAAGTACTCCATGAACGTTAAGAAAGGCGATACCGTAGCCGTCTATATGCCAATGATTCCAGAGGCTTTGATCACCTTGTTGGCTATCGCTAGAATTGGTGCTATCCACTCTGTCGTTTTTGCTGGGTTTTCATCGAACTCGTTGAGAGACCGTATCAATGACGCCGGTTCCCGTGTGGTCATCACCACAGATGAATCAAACAGAGGTGGTAAGATCATCGAGACAAAGCGTATTGTCGACGATGCATTGCGTGAGACCCCACAAGTCGAAAACGTCCTTGTTTACAGACGTACCAACAATCCACAAGTTAACTTCCAGGCCCCAAGAGACTTGGACTGGGAAACCGAGAGAAAGAAGTACAAGACTTACTACCCATGCGAACCCGTTGACTCTGAACACCCATTGTTCTTGCTTTACACCTCCGGTTCTACTGGTCAGCCAAAGGGTGTCCAACACTCTACCGCTGGTTACTTGCTAGGTGCTTTGTTGACGATGAGATACACCTTCGATGTCCACCAAGAAGACGTCTTCTTTACAGCAGGTGATATCGGCTGGATTACCGGTCACACTTACTGTGTCTACGGTCCACTATTGTACGGTTGCACAACTTTAGTCTTCGAAGGTACTCCAGCTTATCCAAACTTCTCTCGTTACTGGGAAATCATTGACAAACACCAAGTCACTCAATTCTACGTGGCTCCAACAGCTTTGCGTTTGTTAAAGAGAGCAGGCGATTCCTACATTGAAGGTTTCTCTCTAAAGACACTTCGTTGTCTCGGTTCCGTTGGTGAACCTATTGCTGCTGAAGTCTGGGAATGGTATTCTGAAAAGATCGGTAAGAACGACATCCCAATCGTCGACACATACTGGCAAACTGAGTCTGGTTCCCATTTGGTCACTCCAATGGCTGGTGGTATCACGCCAATGAAACCAGGCTCTGCATCCCTACCATTCTTTGGTATCGAAACTGCCATCTTAGACCCAACCACTGGTGAAGAAATCACAGACGACCATGCCGAAGGTGTCTTGGCTATTAAGAAACCATGGCCATCTTTCGCTAGAACCATTTGGAAGAACCACGACAGATTCATGGACACCTACCTAAACCCATACAAGGGTTACTACTTCACAGGTGATGGTGCTGCCAGAGATAAGGATGGTTACATTTGGATTCTAGGACGTGTTGACGATGTCGTGAACGTGTCAGGTCACAGATTATCCACTGCAGAAATTGAGGCCGCCATTATCGAAGACAGCATGGTCGCTGAATGTGCCGTCGTTGGTTTCAACGATGACTTGACTGGTCAAGCTGTCGCTGCATTTGTTGTCCTAAAGGATAAGTCCACTTGGTCTTCCGCTTCCGAGGAAGAATTGCAAGACATTAAGAAGCATTTGATCCTAACTGTTAGAAAGGATATTGGTCCATTCGCTGCTCCAAAGTTAATCGTCTTGGTTGATGATTTGCCAAAGACCAGATCTGGTAAGATCATGAGACGTATTTTGAGAAAAATCCTAGCTGGCGAGTCCGATCAACTAGGTGACGTCTCCACCTTATCTAATCCAGGTGTTGTAAAGCATTTGATTGAATCTGTCAAGTTGTAAACACTAATAAAGCCGTAATAAATAAAAATTGATATGAACATTGTACAACTTTGCTGTCTCACATCTGAATTATATTATTTTTGTCTTTCACTTTATCTTAACGTCTCTATGTTTTGAAGTTATCATTCCTTTCTTATTGTCATCATGACTCGCATGATAGTTGCTGGTTAACTATATTTAACTATGGTATATATTATAATAATATTCATATATATATAAATTTCGCAAAACGAAATAAAAAAAATAACACGATGAAAATAAATATTTAATGAATGATGAGCAAGAAGATGTGATGACCTTAATATTTTTTTATTATTGTTATTTATTACTCGGTGAGTTCAGGTGATTATGTTAGTCGTAAAGGAAATCAAACATCAACTGGGTTTTTGAAAGCCCAGTTGATGTAAAGAAAAAAAAAAAAGGGACAACAGAAGAAGTATGGTGAGTGGTTTTTATTTGTTTATTTGTTCCCATCTTTGTGCTAAGCCAACAAAACAATTTGTGAAATATCGATTTGATAGGGATACATAATTATTCTTAGCACTTTTGTTTATTTATTTATTTTTCTTTCACTCTTTTCATCGTACGGACCTTCATAAGCTCTTTCGGAAGAAGAAGAAAAGACTAACGATGAGAAAAGAAGGGGATCAAAAAAATAAAAAAAAAAAATAATTAAAAACGTGAAGAGGAAAAAAATAAGAAAAATTTTTCACTTTGATTTCCTCTACAGAAACATCTAACATTGAACCCACACCACTTGACTCCCTCTCTCTTCATCATTGTAAATGTTCAAGCACTGGTATTCATGTCTGTAAGCTTGAAGCCCTGTCAGTTCACCTAAAATGGAATGTAGTAGTAATCTGGGCAAGCTAAAAACAATTGCAGTCACGAGTATTAAAAAATGAAATTGGAAAGAACGAAGATAAAAAAGAAGAAGAAAAAAATTTTTTTTCCAAATATTAAGGACATTCATTAAAATTATTTTGTATAAAGTATGGTTTTGAAAAAACAAAAAAAAATTAAAAAACAAAAACAATATTATGCTAAAACAGAAAAAAATAAGCTTGTTCATGTCTTTTTTTTAAAAATCTTTATCTTTTTTTTTTTTCTTAAAAAAAAGCATTATAAACTCATTAATGCAGGAATTATTTTTTTTATCATTACAACTGAGAAATATTTTCATTGAAAACCCACAATGACAATTAAGTGAGAGAAAGACAGCTAGGTTATTATTAATTTAACATTCTTTCTCCTCATTCTTTGTTTTTATGCCAATAAGCTCATTGATGGCATGATGCATGACATCACTGCACCTCTTAGATATGTTGTGTCCATGTCATCTCTAGGTATTACCACACCTCCAATTATTAATATATTACCATCATGCTCAACAGCTTCACCCCCAACACTTACTATCAACATTGCTGACGGGGTATCGTCTAAATTTAGATAGGATCCACCATCATCATTATTATATGCATGGCTTTTGATAGACCGAACAGCCAAACTCTGAGTATTTAAGTCAATACTATTGAAGATTGTACTCCCTACAGGAACTTTATCCTTCGTTATATCAACTTTGATGTTCTTATAGAACCGGTCAACATCAGATGGGATCATACCGCCTGTACAAACTAGCATGTGACCGATAAGATTCATCTTGTGTCCGACCAATTTAAGATCAAGAGGGACAAAACCTTCAAATTGATCCTCAGTTCTCGCATAGGTGTCAATGCGACGCCATGATTCCATTTCTAAATCAAACCACCACATATCACTGAAAATCTCTGTACCATCAGAGCCACCATGCATAACTATAGTACGGGACCCATAGCTCCCATCAAAAGGATATCCTTTGTTGCTCTTGGATTTCGAACGTTCTTTCTCCCTCGCTTCACCAGACAATTTATGTCCAGTCTTATGTTTTGGATCTTTTAATTTGGCATGGTTACTTAAGATTTCAGGATCCATTTTCGAAACAACATTAGGAAAAATTGGTCTTGATTTATTTTTTATGCCAACGGTATCGATATCAACCTTATACTCATTTTCTAATCTTTCCAATAGGAATGTTTCAAAAGATTGTTTATAAACAATTCGCATGTTGGGGACACAGTACGCACTAAAAGCTCTACCACGGGGCCAAGTCTCTTTTCCATATGTGTTCGGTATTGATGTAGCAAGAGCAGCCTCACTAAATTTGCAAAACCCACTTTTGCCCCTGGCAATTACCGGAACTTCGATCTTCCACATATCATCCATAGCTTCATACCTATCGTCACCTGTTTGTCGATAACCACCGAAGATATAAATAGTGTGCAAACCAAAGTTATGGTTCTTTTTCTCTTCTGCATCCTTTGCATCAAGTTTTGATTTCGGTTCTGGATATAAGCTGGACTGGCTCACGTTACTGGAGAATGGTGCGTTTGCCACGGCCTCTGTTAAATTGACAGATGTTTGCAAATGACCAAACCTAGGATGTAGATCAGGGTAAGCGGATGAACCGGATGATGGTGAGATTACCTCAATTTTTGTGAATTTGAAAGACATAGTATCCAAAATATAGCCGATGTTATTAACGAATGCACGCTTCTTGAGGTAAATAGTTCCGTCGTTATCAAAAACAGATTCTGTTTTTATCTCAAAGCCACCATAAAATAAAATGTACCTCTCAGTCAGCTTTGAACCCTTCATTCCGATTAATGGAGGTGGAACTTGTCCAGATATAGTTGGTCGTATTATCCTTGAGGATGTCAAAGAATAAACATAAAGATGTGGGTTATTGACCATAGCCGGATTATTAATAACATCAGGAAGTAGCGGAGGAGGCATATTTTTGATACCATCAACTTTGAAATCTCCTAGGTTAGGGGCATCATCTTCATATCCATATATCGGTATTAGACCGCCTAAAATATAGCATTTATCTCCCATTTCCACAGCGCATGGGTAAAGGAATGAAGGAGGTTTATATTCAGAGAAGATAGATGGTATTAAGGCACTCCCAGCAAAAATGTCGTATTTTCTTGATAGGTAGCACTGTCCATCAATAAAAAGTGGGTTTGACTTCTTATCATGAAAATGTGAAAATTGATCCTGCCTCCTTCTTTCTGAAAGCAATGATTTTTGAAATTCCTCATGAACACTTGGAACCCACAGATTATGTTGTTTTAAGATATCTTCTTTCCTAACATTGACTGTGAATAACTTCTGACAGTATTTAATATAAGAGGCTGCTGTGTGAAGATCTATCAACTCCATACTCTCAACAACATTGTTAAGTCTATTTTCATCAAGTGGTTTTTCTATTCTTTCCAGAACTGCATTTATGTCGAAATCGATGTGTGATATGGATGCAATCGGTATCTTTGGAGCATGTTCAGAGCCGGACATTGAATTATCTTTAAATTTACCATCGTCTGATGATGATGAATTCTCTAGCGATGTATGACTAATACTCCCCTTCATTTGGCCCTCAGTAGACCTCTTGCTGTGATAAGTTAAGTTCTTCCTCGAAAGATAATACTTCTTTAACGATACTTCATTTTTCTTAGCATAGCTTTTCTTCCTCGGAAGCGACAGCACTAATGATAAGATGGAATTATAATTTGACCCGTACGGTATACTCTCGAATGTTTGCAAGTCACCTTTATCAACGAAGTTTGATATATCTGTTGCCAACTTCTCCTCTATTACAGCCCTATCTGCTATCCCAACACCAGGGATGACAGGTTCAACAGACTGACTCACGCTTCTTATTTCCTCATTGTCTGCAAAATCTGAGTAACTCATTTTTGGTTTCTTATTCTAATTTGTTATAGATATTTCTTATCCCTTCCTTTAAAATGCATATAAAAGCCAATCAGAGAAAAAAAAAAGGGGAGCTAATGAAATGATGAACTTTAAAAAAAAAACAAAATATATTACCAGATTAACCTATCAGTTGAAAACAAGCTTTAGAGTTGCTTATGCTATTCAAAAAAAAAAAAATTCTTGACTCTTTGCGTTAAAAAAAATGTGTCCTTCTATACCTTTCTTCGATTTTTTTTTTTTTTTCTTTCAAAAAATAAGCAAAAAAAAAAAAAAAATAATACAAATAAATTATTGGAAAACAATCGAGGAAAATAAAACAAAAAGACAGAAGAAATAAAGTTTATTGATCTTCAAATATTTGGTTATGCCTATTCTTACAAATCTCCTATTCCTAATTCCTTGAAGGATTTTATTTCAACTCTTTTTTAGATTTTTTATTTTTTATTTTTGTCGTTGTTATTAACTTTTCAATGAAGAAGTAACTGTTTCTTATAAAACAAAATTTTTTTTTGTTTCTTCTTGTTGTATTTTTTAGCAAAGAAGTTGCCTATTTGTTTTACTAATGATTATTCTTTACTTTAATTAATTAATATCTTTGCCCTTTCCTTTTCGTTTCTTTTGTACTATCTACTCTTTTTATTCTTATTTTTTTTTTTTTTTAATATCATTCTATTTTATTGTGATTTTTTTTTTGCCCTATTTACTTCTTTCTTTTTTTTTT
>JAJLXT010000071.1:0-10644 GCA_030571395.1 Nakaseomyces sp. UFMG-CM-Y6046 | reverse complement strand
CAAAGAAAAAAAAATTACAACAGGGAGAAAAACCGAAGGAAGAAAAAAGAAAGAAAGAAAGAAAGAAAGTTAAATAATGTAAATCCTCTTACTGTTGCATTTTGAAATTTTCCGTCATTTTCGAGTTTTGGCTAGAAACAACAGCAAGTGAAAGAAAGAAGTATAGTAACTTCCTTTATCATATCCCTATCCACCGAGTACCATACCCGCTATCACATTACAGTTGTTTAATTTAAAATGATAGTCATCATAATACACAACATAGTAACAAAAAAAAAAGGCAATAAAATCGGAAAGAGAATGGAAGATTCTTTTATTTTCGTTTCGTGGTACCTCTTCCCCTCACCTTTACCCCTCTCTCTATCATTTTAGCAAACTCCGGTTTTTTGTATTCTATTTTTCTAGTTACTACTCGTTGGTTGCAGATAAAAGTCTGTGGCGCAGTTGTATTTCCGCTTCATATGCTATACTCGATATATCTACATATATATATATATATATATATATATATACTCTTTCCCATCGCCTCTTTTCTACGGCTGTTCCTTTGTCTACTAACATTTTTTTTATATGTTTTCTGTTCTGTGTCAACCCTTCCCTTCTCCTCTGGTCCGGATCGGGAAGAGAAAAAAAAGACACCACTCTCATAGCATGGAAACCCCAGAGAAACACTCCTACAAAGATATTTATGAAAAAACTAACAAAAGAACAACAAAGTATCCGTCCTCGTTCATTGTCCTTCCCTTCTCCGACCCCGTCTATTGCCCCTCCTTTTCCCTTTCTCTCCCCTCACTTTCCGTTTTCAGCATTCACCGAGATAGTCGTTGAAGAGTATAAGGCAAACTTAACTAACAAAATCTCGCATATTGTTCTCTTCTTTCTCCCTCTCTCTATTATTGTAATTTTTTTTTCTTTCTTTTTTTTCTTATCTTGCACTTTCTCTCCACACTTAACATTTTTTTTATATCCGGGTAGGATTGACACATAGCTTGGTACGGCCAAGTTTAACAATATAAAAAATGCGCACGGCACATTGCTATGCTTTGTAACCTATAAGGGATGATCTGTTTTGTTTTTTTTTTTAAAACTCAAAAAAAAAAGAAAAGAATTAAAAAGAAAGGAAATAAAAACAATGGACAGGGGAATTGGGAAATTTAAGCGCCAAAGTAAGAAGAATAGGGAGAGATACCGGTAGACGAATAAGATTTTGTAGTAATTCCTTAGAAGCACATAAACAATATATATATGTATATATACATGGGTCATTATACCATCTAGTTAGTGATAGTTCAGTTGTTATTTAAGCATCCTTTGTAAGGACTATTGTTGTCATATTCTTCTATATTACAAACCGAAAGAAAAAAGAGAAAGTATTAAGGGAAAAGCCGAGCAAAAGTTTGCTTGCTACAACACAGTGCTGTTTTTGAGGTTTTGTAAATTCAGACGGGGGGAAACCATAAAAACTGTAAAAAAATCATTTAAGCTTTCTAGAAAGAAAAAAAAAAAAAGAAAAAAAAAATAAAATTCTCTTTTTTATTATTTTTTGTGAGATTAAATATTGGTTTTCCAATTCAAGCTACTCTCTTATATTACAAAGAAGAAACAAATAGAAAATACTTAGGTTTTTGTTTTTTTTTTGGGTAGCAGAAAAAGTTCTTGATTCTAAAGAGGACATTGATAGAGTAGAAGTTACAAATCCAGAAGAGGTAAGATTTTTTGTGAAGTTTTTCCCTCAATGAAACCTAGAAATAGTAGAGTTATTTTTAAGAAGCCAAGCTGAATATAGAATTAGGTGAGTTCCATATATTTGTATTAAAGGAAATCTCTTTTTATTTTTTTTTTTTTTACAACACATATTTGAAGAAATACAGAAAGAGGTTTAGTTGTTAAGGGGAAAGAAAGGCTCTTTCTTACTTTGAATCACCTCTTTATTATTTCCAAATACAACTTATATTTCTTTTTCTTTTCTATTTTTTTGTTTTCTTTCTCACATAGTAGTAATCCAGTATACTGTCATTGTCTTTCCTTTAAAACCATATTTTTTCTATTCTTCCCTTTTTTTTCCTTTTTTTTTTTGATCTGTTTTTGAGTTGTTACCTTATACACAAAATAACTGTGAAGACATAGAATATATCACAACAGGAGACAAGAAAACTAAAAAAAAAAAAAAACTAAAAAGGATTTAAGAAAAAATCAAAAGAGAGAAAAGGGCAAGGAAAATATACAACTATATAGTAAGAAGAGAGGAAAGATAGAGGTGAAGGTAAGATATGGTTAGGTGTCTAGACAGAAGTAATGTTCCCGTCAATATATTCAGAACCCCAGATACGAATGCCATACCGCCTACTAAATTATCGACGAAAAATGATTCAGATGATAATGAAATTTATCTGACAGGCAGTAAAAGTAGTACTAATTCAAAGCTTATTTCAAAGCTAGACAATGATTCTCGTAATTCCAGTACTGATAATTTGGATATTGATTTTGCACTTGGAAGTACAATTGATCCTACATCAGATATCCTTCTAGATTCTACGAAGCGGGATCTAAAATCGCATATTCTGCCCCATTCCAACCACCACAAAACGGTGAGAGCTCCTAGTAGAAAATATACACGAAGATTGGATGTGTCGGAAAAGTCAATAAAATTTCTAGATTTGACTGACTTTCGCGATTTGGAGTACATCGACTGTCAGAACAACAAGATAACTAGTCTCTCATTTTTGGAAACATGTATTCATTTAACAACAATTAATCTCTCCAAGAACCAAATTGAACAACTGATACCACTAAATGATACACCTATGCGTAGATTAGATCTCTCATTCAACTCATTAGAAGGTACTATTGACTTTCAAAGACTTGTTAATTTTTCTGATACAGATCTAGGATGGTCTTCGCTTGAATATTTAGATCTTACGGGTAATAAAATTCGGGAAATAAAAAACTTGCATTGTTTGATAAATTTAAGAACAATCATTTTGGATCAAAATTTTATAGAAGACATGGATGATATAAGTTCAATGACAACATTACAGGAGATTAGTCTTCGGGAAAATAAAATACGATCACGGTTCGATATAAGACGGCTGCCTTTGCATAACCTCAGGACCCTGAGAATTGATGCCTGTAAAGGGCTGAAGAGATGGTCTTTCAGACCTCCTCATATGGAGAATTTAGAGATTTGCGATGGAATCGGGTCCGATCTACCGAAGTTTGAATTGTTTCCATTACATTTAAAATCCCTCACTCTATCGTGGATAAGTGGGTTAGAGCGACTGCCTATTAATCTATGTGATATCGTGCCAGGGCTAGAAGAGCTGATTTTAAATGGCAATGATCTTAATGACTTCAGGAACATTTTAGAGGCAATCCCAACAACAAATCTAAGAAAAATTGATCTGACTGGTAATCCTGTTACAAAACAACTCACTTCCAGTATGGTTGACAAATACAAATATGCATTTCATATCGCCTGTCGAAAAATTAAAGATATCCGGTTACAAGAATAATATCCCATTAAATTAAAAAAAAAAAATCTTTGCACAGAATGTCAATGTCAGCTTTTACCGTTTAAATCTTGAAAACACATGCTCTTATCTACTATAATCAACTCATATAATAGAATGTATATACTTTTGATAAACCAATATATTTTTTCTTTCTCGGTATAATAATCGATTTGAACATCACTGTGATAACTTGTATAGCATTCAGGTAACAGAAAAGCTTGAGAGAATTCTTTTTAACATCACTTGAAAAATTACTCATTATTTGCTTTAACTTTAGATAGGGTACTCCTGGACTTATTACCAGTTTTCTGTTTACTAAAAACAAACACAGAGGTCAATATAGTTATCAGAACAGTAATCAGCAGTTTATTGTTTTTTACCCATGATTCATCACTATTTAAGAATTCAATTATTTTGTCAATAATACTATCAAAAATATTGCCTGAGTGTTCGTTATCAATGTACTGTTTGTTGGAGTTAGCATTTCTGCCATGGTTGTTTGCTTTCATCTTCTCATAAAGCTCCTTCTCTTCATTCTTTCTTGTTGGCACGTATGTTAAATTTCCGAGCTCTTCGGCCTTCTTTATGTTCTTACCAATGTAGATATTGTTAAAAATCAAACCTGAGGTAGAACCCCAGAAATCAAAAACAATTGCATTTATTGACATTAATAACCCCTGACCATTTTTTGAGGATTCGTTAATATTTTTTCTCTCAAAGTAAGCACTATCAAAGGTTGACGCAGAGACAACCACTTTTCCGTCTATTCTTAACTCAATATTTTTTTTTGCAGAATTTATGATAATTGTATATAGGTGGGTCCTCATAAGATCATCGTTTAATTTTGAAATCGGATTCCGTTTCAATTCTAACATTTCAGAATTTCTAATTTCAAATCTAACTTTGTTTGTTTCTGGAACACAATAGTCAGGACCAAACAAAAGTTTGTATTTTGTTGCAACTTCCAAATCATAATTTAATAAGTCACTGACAGGTAGATTGTCAAACAATTTCAAGAACGCTCCGTCACACTTGAGTTTTTTTGTAGCTTTGATTTGATACTGTATTATCAATGTATCGTTTTTGTACAATAATATGGGTTCTTCCAACATTCTTCCTATCATTGCTACGGAATCAGGTGCTTTAATCATCATGCCTGCTTTTTTGAAAGAGTCCTGTTGAGTCTGTCTGGAAAGACGCCATCCACCAGATAAATTCTCATAATCTTTGTCTCTATATTTATCTGAGCTCAACCAAACGTTCTGAAATTCTTCATTAGTTTCATAAGATTTAAAGTCTTCCCAAAAAAAAGTTTCATCTGTGATTGTTCTATCATTCTCAGTTTGAACTGAGTTTGCTCTTGAAAACTTTGATATAAGAAGAACAAATAAAATTGTAGGTCCTAAAAACATTTATAGTTTTCAATTACTTATTTCTAGCATAGATAACTTTTTTATTCCGAACAATGGCAAGATGATAAGACTTTTGGCCACTCTTGGTTGTTCTTGTTCAAATCTTCGTCCCATTCCATTTTTTTATTCTTTTTTTTTTTTTCAAAGTACTCCCATTTCGCGAGTACAGCTTTGATGACATGTTGCCATAAGTTTTAATGCTAGTAAGGAGAGAAACATCACATTCTGACAAGTAAACTAACAATAGCAGAGCCAGAAAATATTTCAATCGCAAATGATTATCAGTAAATTAGATACAGTATTTTAACTAACGTTAATATGAAACTTAATAAGAAAAATCTATAAATGAGATAACAAGAAGTACTGGAAATGCAAATATTTTGTTTTAAGGAATCAATCCTTTGGAAGAAACTGAAACAATAAATAAAAGGGGGGCGGTTTAAAACTTTGATCCTAATGTATGCAACCTAAAAAAGTGATGATTAAATATATTTATAGAGGGATCTATGAATGGTGTTTTCGACACCTTCTTCTGTTGTTTTTTGTTGTTGTTTTTTTTTTTTTTTGAAATATAGAACTCAATCGTCGATTTCGGCTGGCAAGAGATCGAACAGATTTTGTGGAACTGATGGTTGGGCTGCAGAATCTTTCGTTTCTTGATTTGTTTTTGAAGAATCGTACATTTCTTCGATCTCAATATCACCTTCATCAGTCTCTTTTTCAGCATTCTCCTTGGCCTCTTCTTGAAGCTCTAATGTCCTTTGAAGCTCTCTTTTTATTTGTTCGTTTGTACTATCCCAACCAGTTTTTCTAGACGTTTGAACATATTTAGCCCTTTGTATCGACTTTGCAATCTTACCATCTAGTCTATTAGTTATATTCAGAGCTCTGGCTAGTCTCTCTTTCTCTAATATTCTCTCAGTTTTGTTGATCTTTCTTTCTAATTCCTTCTTGCCTACTTTGTTCTTGGTTTCCTTCTTTTTCCTCATCTTAGCCTCTAATAGAGATTCATTCTTGGCGGCTGTTCTAATCATAATATTGGTCAAGTCTGTATTTTCAGCTCTGGGTAGTTTTTGCAGGTCAGTGGGTCCAGCCTCCAGCAAACCTTGTCTAGCTGCTCTCGAATTCTTAGAAATCTTTTTAGCCATTTTTCTTTTCTTACTTTCTAATAATGATATATTATTACTTTGTTTACTTCTGTAGGAGATATGTAAATGATCGAAGCAATACTAGAACTAACTGAAATATCTCGTTAATCAAATAGCTATGTCGTTTTTTAGCAATATAGCTAGCTCATCGCAAAACAAAGCTCATCGCAAAAATTTTAAAAAAAAAAATTTTCTTTCTCTCAAAATCTTCACAGAAAGTACCGTGGAAACATGTCGCCCTTTGATATGTTACTACTATTCACTTTTTTTGAAAAAAAATAAAAAAAAAAAAGCAGAAATGCTTAGTTTAGTATTTTTGCTATGAAGTGACTATATTTGCTAAATTTTATAGAAGAGCAATATTTTCTTTTATTCATTCATTTATTTATTTACATGTCTTCTACCTAAGTGGTCATCAACAAAAGACAAAGAGAGGCAATACACTCGACTCCTCTTTATATGTTGTTGTTGTTCTTAATTGCGATTTTTTGTGTGAATATTTAATGTTTGTCATTAATCAAATCATGAGTTTTAAATGAGAAATTTTGAGAGATAAACACGGGGGTTTTATGTTCCCTTACATTAGAAGGCAATTTAAGGCAATTCACCGTGATTGTTTGGAGTCAACAAGACCTTGACGTTACCTTCCTTGTGGTCAATCAATTCATGGAAACCCTTTTCCATACCATCTTCTAGCTTGACTCTACCAGTGATCAAGTTCTTACATTCATCAATCGAGATCAAACCCTTGTCAATGGCATCCACTACTTCTTCAAAATCTCTGGTGACATAACCCATAGTACCCGTCAACTTCTTTTCACCATAAGTCATATCCATTGGGTGGAATGCAACTGGTTTTGGACCCCAAATAGCGACATTAACTACATGACCTTGGATACCTGCAGCTTTGATAGCGGCATTAAAGGTGTCCTGGACACCAGAACAATCGAAAGTGTAATCAAAACCCTTACCACCTTCAGTAAAGGCCTTCAAGGCTTCAATTGGTGCATTGCCACCTCTATTTTGGGATGGATTGTACACAGTGACATTCAGTTTAGTAGCCAACTCCCTTCTTAGTTTGGCTGGTTCGGAAACAACGATATTCCCGGCCTTCATACCCTTTAGACATAAGATCATAGCCAAACCAATTGGACCCGAACCCAAAACCAAGGCTGAAGAACCTTCCTTGAAGTCAGCCAATCTAGCAGCGTGCCATGCAACAGATAGTGGTTCAACTAGGGCAGCTACATCCATTGGTAGCTTGTCTGGAATTGGAACGACGTGCTTTTCACCAACAACAACTTGTTCGGCAAAACCACCACCGACAGATCCAAGACCTTGGAAACTACCATGAGTGCAACAATTTGGTAAACCCATTGAGCATGCAGAACAATTCTCCTTAACTTTGGTATGGGCCCATCTGTTAGTGTCACCACAACTGGTAGTAGCTTCAATAACAACTCTGTCACCTGGTTTGACCTTGGTAACACCCTTACCGACTTCCTTCACGATACCGGACATCTCGTGACCCATTGGCAATGGTAATTCCAGACCGGACAAGTAGTGAGTTTCTCCATCTGGTGGCATGAAAATTGGACCTTCCAAGAACTCGTGAAGATCAGTACCACAGATACCACACCATGAAACATCAATCAATAGTTCATGGTCATGGTTAATCTTTGGAGCTGGGATACTGTCGGTGAAATGAATATCACCCTTCTTAAAGTAAGCTAAAGATCTCATATTGCGTGTTAAAATAAAAGCTGATTGGAAATTTGTTTTTTGTGTTATATATTTTCTGGTAATCTGTAATGATGTTCTAATATATGGGAGCATTAAATGAAGGAGAAAATAAGAAGAAATAGTTATTGTTGAAATATTATTCTTCTTGAAAATATGGTCCCTATTTATATGTTGTTTTTTGTTTTCAACTTCTTTTGAATTCCAATTCTTGTTTGAAAGGAGATGATACTTGAATTCTGTTGTTTTTTTTGTATCCTTATTCAGTATCAAATATTACCTAATAATAGATTGATTTTGATAATATGACGTTATTTTCAATGTATTTTGAAAAAAAAAAAATTATATATCGTTTAGTTTTGTGAAAGGAGACTATTATAATTCTGTTAGCTTTTAGAAAACTTGGTTTCTTATCCCTTGATTATATAGCATTCGGGAGGAGATAGTATTTCTATATCCGTAGAGCATGTCATTTGAATTGTTTACTCACAAATAGAAGTATAATGATAATAATGATATTGATAATTGTTTGGACTAAAGACCGTACTTACTCCCCTTTTTAAGGAGTTACAACTAGGTTGATTGACAGTTCAATTCAATTGACACTACAAAGTCGTTTGCTTTTATCGCCCTTTCATTCTTCTTTTGAACAAAGGGATGTTATAGAGGCTGTCTGTATTTTCTCTTCCGGTTGTCGGTGTTATAACAGTAAATAGTAAGTGCAAGAACTGAAGACAATGCTGCAGTAATGGCATCGGTAGCTATCGTAGCATAAAGGAGATTGAGACAAAGAGAAGAAGGCGTGGGGGGCTATTTGACATTGTGTGGTAAGATTGAAAATTTCCCAAAATAGAACAAGTTATATTTCCTTTTTTTACTGCTTTTTTCTATTGGGTTGTTTATTAAATTTACAGAGACTACAACCATACGTGGGCTTTGTATTAAAACAATGGCTCTAAGGGGCCTAATGCCGAGTCCACCGCAACTTCTTTCTCAGACATCTCCCCCTTTCTCTCTGCATTTCCTCCTTTATTTCAGCAGAAGGGACAGATTATTAGGGATACAACGACAAATTTGAATCAGAGGGCATCATGGAGGTGAGCCTCGGGACGGAACAAATGCTACAGACAAACGATAGCAGCAGGTTTTACTATCTTTTTCCGTTCGGCTTCTGAGTTGTTGCTTTTTTTCTGGTTAAGAACAGATACAGACGCAGACAAGGGAGACACAACAACTATACTTACACTCCCGCATCCCTTACCCCGCCCCCACCCCCACCTTCGGGATGGGTTGAAAAATTAACATTAATCGAGGGGTAAAAAAAATAAAAAAAAATAAAAAAAGAACGCGGGGTAGAGAGAAGTGTGTACAAGACTACGTACTCATGTGAACAATGCTTTCAGAATGCAAGGGTGTCGAGAAAGTTAGGATACTAAAATTTTGTATTTTAATCGGATGAGGAACTGTTAAACCCTTTTTGCTTACTTCAAAAATTGTTGACGTTTTTCAAGTTTTTTACTTTTTTTTTAATTGTCGTTGTATTTTTAGTATCTTTTTTCTTGGCTTTAGTGAGTAAACACAGCAGCAATAAACTGTTCCTTATATTACGTATTCTTAACGGTAAAATGCGATTCTTCGAAAGTTGCAAATAGGAAAATCAATTGATAAACTTTCCCCTTTATTCCATGTCTTTGTTTTGGAAAGTATACGACTATATTGAGTGTTGTTGTGAAAGTCTTAACTATGCAACACTAACGGCTGATGAGATAAATGTTAGAATATTAAGCATTAACTTTATTTTCGGACTGAAAAATATAATAGCCGGATATACGTAATTTAAATACATATATATATAAGAGCATATAAGGCTTCAGAACTACAAAAGCCGAAAATAAATCTTTGAACGTAACTGTAATGAGACCAAACTGTAGGAAAGCAACTTATATAAGGAGCTATGTCTTAGTGAATTGTCGTATTGCATTATAATAAAAGAGTATTTAGACAATATGAAGCATAACGTTACTATAACCTAAAATAAACCTACCAAGTAAAAATGAAAGAAAAGATCAAATCTATTCAGGGATCAACGAGTTTAGTAGATTATAGCCACCTATTGGTATACCGTAGATGTGCAGGGACTTGTAACAAAAAGTAGGACTGTTTTCTAGTATAACTATAAATTATGATTAACCATATTGGTGATAGGTTAGCTCTGACATAACATAAACTACAATGAAGTAAGAACTTATCATATTTTTTATTGATTTTGATTGTGGTAGATTTCGTAATAGTGTATTTTTTTTAAATATTGATGTCTATCGCATAAGGTATATATCCCCAGTATTTTATGTAATATTTAGCAAATACAAGTTTGTTGAGTTTATCATTCAACATTTTTTTTTGGAAACAGAGGATATGTGGGACACAATTGTACGATATGGGGTTTGCTTACGTAAAATACAAGAACGAACAATCAACAAAGCACTCATTCAAATAATTTTCCAAATCATTGAAGAATAAAATAAGTTTCCTGTATAGTGGAGTATTACGAGTGTCCCAGTTTGTTTGATATCCACTGTTGATAAAGACTGAGAGTTGTTGTCTAATAATCTGTTTAATAGGGATTTTTATAATGTACGTGTTAACGACTAGTCTTATTCTAACTGCGTATTCGGGTAAGTTCCTCACTTTTGTATTTAGAAGTCTATCCGCTCTCCCGAGGTAAGACTGGCAATAGAAGGCGTCGTGCAAGGTTCGTCTCTATTGTCTAATTACGCGCTAAATGTGAGAATACTCGCGTCTTAGAAATAAGGTAGATATTTGTTAGTAAAC
>JAJLXT010000070.1:0-70454 GCA_030571395.1 Nakaseomyces sp. UFMG-CM-Y6046 | reverse complement strand
GGGCCAGAGAAGGAACACGGTGGATCTCCTCTGTATCATATTATTCTCATTGTAAGTAACAAGCTTTTCGTTTGTAGATCCATAGATAGCGATTATCTCTTTTACCTTTTTGTTGACACATACACATCATATCACCTCTTTTTCTGTGGCACTTGCCGCCGTGTACACGGTCAACAGCATGGGGAAGGGTGGTGAGAGAATTACGAAGGAGTCAAAAACTTTTTTTTTGATATTTTGATAGGAAAGGAGTCAAAATGTTATTTTTTTTCTGACTGCCTCCTCCCCCCCCATGCGCTTGACTCCGTTCTTATCATTCAGTACTTGGAATTCACATGTTATCGTATATTGTAACTGCACTTTCTTTTTCATTTCTTTCTTTCTTTTTTTCTCCAGTCTCCGCTGGGAAACCCTAAAAACAAATTTAGAAATTAAAGGTACCGATGGCATTATATTGGTATTTTTCACAATTTCCTATATTAATTGTGATGGGCGTGTATGGATTTTGGATTAGCAAATTAGGTAATCAATTGATTTTTAGACCACTCTTCTAATCGCTAATTTTTTTATTTTTTTTTTTTTTGGGATGGATTTGGTGAAGAAATTGCAGGATACTGTGTTATTCTTGCCTTTTGATGTGGTTGGTGGAGATGTAGAGTATGGTGTGGTTGGAGATGCGTGTATATTGTCGTGTTCTTGTATTGTGTCCGAGACAGTGGTCTCTAAGATTGTCAATTGTCCCGTTTGCAAGAGTGATAGCCCGGAGTTTGTAGGTGTTTGTTCTCCTCTACGTGATTTATACAAGGAATTGTTGGGGTATGAAGAGGTGTTACTACAGCAACAACAACAACAACAGCCGCAGCAGCAGCAGCAGCAACTGGTTAATACGTTAGTGGATAGTAGGAATACTAGTAATACTATGTCAAGGTCATCACCTACATACTATTATGAAGAACAACAGATACAGCAACATCAAAAGGATATGGTCGGCTCTGTGGATGATTTACTACCTCCAATCACTAAACAGTTGGAGTTCTTTGATATAGGTGGGAGTGCAGATGAATACCAAGCGTTTCCTGCTGCGAGTATGAAACAGGATACAAGTGTTGGAGTAGCACATACAAATTACACTCAGTCACTGGATACAGCTCCCCCGATGTCTAATTACAACGATGATAATGATGCCAGTAACTCTAGGATAGAAAGTGATGAAAGTGAGAGCAACCAGACACAAACACTGATGCATTTGTTTCATTCTATAGCGTCGAGGATGAATAAGACTGAGAGTGACGACGTGGAGCAGCACAGAGCTTTCAAAAGCAACATCCCTGTGAGTAGGAAGTCCTATGGCGATATTGAAGAAGAAGAAAACTATAGGCTGCTCGATAATGCTTCTAATACAAGGACAGTGCCTATATCTCAGGAGAACATGTCGTCATACACAAATTTGATAACCAACAACGAAACACAGAGTAAACCAGACACTAAGAATTCTTTGGAACATACTAACACAGGTACTTCTGTCATGTCTGTTGATGAGAAGAGCGAGCTGTACTTTGTCAATTGCTTCCCAATGTATAGGAAACGGTATCAATTTAATACCCATTCAAAATTCAATATTATAAAAACTAAGAGCAAATCGTTCACCAATACAGCAATCTCTCCTGATTGTACAATGTTTGCAATGATAACAGAAACAAAATGGGAAATTTATAAAATCAAGAAAACCTCTAATGGTATTGATACGCCTGAACTATTTTGTTGTGGTAAATCCAACGGTCAATATGGTCCCAGTTACAATGAGTTGAAGAAATCTGACACTGTAAAAATCCAGGATACCAACTTCCAACAATACTATTGTAAATTATCAAATGACTATCTAGTTATATCTGGTTCAGGGAACCAGTTTAGAGTGTTGAGTATCCAGAATGGTGGCGAACTGATTTATATTCATAGATCTTCATTTCCTATACGATGCATCGACATCGACCCAGCATCTAAATTAATTGCATATGGTATTACTGGTAAGGAGAGAAATACTGGTGCTGAACAAGCATTGATTGCTTTTCATCAAATTATCAACAATAAGGTTACCTCTGAACCCGAGTTTTTGACACCTGTAACAATAACATTGCCCTACAAGGACCCAATCAACACCATCCAAATCTCCAATGATGGCAGGTACATTTCTTGTTCAACAGCTTTGGAATCTAGGTTCTTGATTGTATCTGTAGAGAGACCTAAGGAACCCCGTCTACTGATGAAGAGTTTGAGGACAATAGATTCTTCGTTGGAATCTGAGGGTATTACGGATACCAAACTTTTCAATGGTGACCCCAATATCATGTGTGTCACATCAGCCGCATTCAACTCACCACCTATCGTCATCAACACAAGGATCAACAGCAAAAAGAATGGAGTGAGAACTGTTGCCCAACCAACGATGATTATGCGTCTTAACGAATTAGGTTCTCAGATTCACAAATGTGAGGTGTCACCTAGAAATGATTCCATTGCATTTTTGGACAAGAACGGTTCCGTCTACATTATGTCAACACCGGCAATTATGGAGAATGAGAAAAGAAGAGTAGCATTGGTAGATATTGTAGCCAATTCACACAGAGCATATGAATCTGCTTCTTTGAGGTTTAGTCCAGAAGGGCACCAACTGTACATAGTAGATCGAAAGGGGATATTATACGTAGAAGACTTCGCTGCCGGACAGCCACAAGATCTTGATGTCACCCGTTGTAAACAAATAGAGTAATTTAATTAATAAAATCAATTAGTAATATAGCAATATTATAGTAATATATTCACATTACTATCGGAAGCTACTATGTCCTGAAGCACGTGAAATTTTGATTTATTTTTTTGTCGAACTTGAAAAAAAAACAAAAAATTGAAATCAAAAGATAAAAATTATGCGATGAGCTAACAATTCGCTTAAAAATGATGGAATAATATTAAACATTCTGAAACCATTAAACACTGTTCTTAAGATTTGAAACTAGCTGTGAAACATAAAGATCTAAAATTGCTTTGAAATATCATGGACAAGGCTCAGGAATTTATCCATAACAATCTACTCACTAAGAGCTTCAATGACCCAAAAAATGATATAAGCGAAGGAAGGCTAACTGAAACATTGCTACTATTACCTACCGATGGTGGTTCTCATGCCAGGATCACTAAACACATCGAAAGAAAAAGCAAAATTAGTGAAACTAAGATGAAAAACGTTTTAAATAAGAAAAACGTAACAGAAAAAGGTTATGATCAGTATAAGCAGACACATTATAGAAAGATAAATAGAAAATCGAAGGATACTTTGAGAGATCTGATATGGAAATGGAAGTCAGCATCTATCAAAGCTAAGAAGATAGCGCATGAAAAAAATCTAGCATCTAAAGAACAATTATATGCGTACTTAAAGGGAAACAACATTAATTTATATGATGATTTACCCAAATATGAAACATTTGAACCTATGTATACAAAACTATGGGCTGGATACATGCAGGAATTACTAAGTATTCCATATCCAGTACAGGACTCCTCCAAATTCGCTGTTAATGGAACTCAGATTCTAACCAAACTATCTATGGCAGATTATAACGGTGCACTTCTCCGAGTATGCAAAAGTAAGAATAGCAACCTCGTTGGAAAAGAGGGTATAGTCATTTGGGATGCACAGAAAAATTTCATGATGATAACGAAAGGAAATTTAGTTGACGAGCTAAAGATAATACCAAAAAAGGGTACAATTTTCGAGTTTGAAATACCCATTAATGAGACAGAAGCATTAGAATACAGCATAATCGGTGACCGCTTTAAGTACAGAAGTGCGGACAGAGCTGGTCGTAAATTCAAGACCAGAAGATGTGACGATCTGCTCTACTACGTCAATGTATAGGTCGGTAATTTTTTTTTTTTATAATTTTGCATAAATAAAGTAAGAATCATTTATCCTCCTCAGATTTTGCCATTGTCGTTACTTCACCTTCAATTTTAGCCAGAAGCTCAGGGTCTGCCAAAGCGTCATTCACAAACTTTTCGATATCAACACCAGAAGTAGAGTTTTTGATTCTTTCGTAATCATTTTTCATCAATTGTGCCTCTATAAGGGCACTAGTCGACCCTCGGTTCTTGAATAGAATGGCTTCATCCTTACCGACAAGTTCACGCACCAAATCAGCCACACTTTCCTTCAAAATCTCTTGTAAAGTCTTGTCTGATCCAGCAACATCTTTAGATAGTATCTCCAGCTTCAACTTGTCAAAGTGCCCAGCTTTCTTGAACTGTTCTGTCAAATCTCGAGCCTCATCATGAGAAGTACCTGTCATGTTTGATTTAACGGTTGCAAATGTTGTTGCCAATGTCTTTGATAAACTATCCCTTGTGTTATGTTACGGTTTTAGAATTTCATTGCGCCAGCTTCAAACTTTTGATTTCATTGCATACTCTGATAATTTTTTTTTTATTTTTTATTTTTTGGCACAGCGCTGCGATGAGGTTTAACTTTTTGATGAAAAAATGGTTATTTCAAATTTTAGGATTCAATATTGCAGATTAAATTACTGAAGAAAACTGTTAGAACAACAACTAAAAAAAGATAGCAAAAAACAAATCATGGCTGCTAGAGGTAATGCTCCCATCATACGGGAAAATGAGAGCTTTGTGAGAGAAACCAAATTGTTCTGGTCTCAATTGGATAGGGTATTAAACTCACACGAAGAGTTGCGGTCTCACAAATTGCTGGCACGGCAAATACTTGAGGAAGCTAGGAGCCTTGTCAATAACAATTTTGTTACACTGTCATCTTTAACCCAAGGTGTTAAAGGGACATTTGAGAATTTTTTAAACGATTATCTCACCAAGTGTCATGAAGAAGAGATCGATCTTACTGATTTCTTCGAGATGTACGAGAATATCATGATTGAATTGTTTCCACTCATGGAGTTTTTAAATCCATGGGATGGGACCTCTCTTAACATGCTCCCCTATATTTTCATGGAAGAGACAGTGATGCCCTATGGCCATAAGCTTTATCTTTCAATATTTGAATCTATGTTCGTGAATCTTTTTACCAATTTTGAGAGAAATAAATTTGAACCCTGTGATATGACTTACTTTAAATTGATGTTAGAGCATGTCCAAATGAGTTCTCAAGAAAGGAAGCTTATCTTGGAATACGGTCTTTCTCGACTCCGTTCCAGTTTTGAGAACGATATGCCAATACGTACACATATCGAGGATTATTATTTTATAGTAGACTGTGCAACCAATATAAGTCATAACTTAGGGGAAAAATATATCAAGGAAGGTGCGAAAATACTACTACAAGATTATAAAAAAACATTCGATATTTCAGAACGGGACTTTCCATTACAAGCTTTGCAATTACTTTATGACAATTGTGAAGATAGTAAACAATTTGTGAAAAAGTGCCTGGAATGTAGTGATTTAATCCCAATTACAGACTGTGATTGTTTATTCGAGACCTATCAAAATAAATTTTATCATCTAAGCAGTGATAGTTTAGAGGAGGATTTCACTTTAATGGCAGATATCAGAACTTATTTACAAGAAGTTATTCAAACTTCCTTTAAGGATAACATGATTGATTTCTATAGGAAACTGAGGAAATTTTGTGATAAAAATATTAAAGGAGACCTTGAATGGAGAGTACCTATTATATCGGATTATACCAAAAATTTATTGAGAAGGTTCTTTGAATTGATACCTGATAAAATGGACTTTGTCGAGAAATATTTCTTATTAGATGCCATGAGAACTATCACTTATAACAATAAACTCAGTACAGGAAGTTTTGAGGACGATTTCCCTGAATTAAACACCATATTTGAAATCCTACAGGATAACACTCCCAATATCTCAGATTTTAAAACTCAAATTAAAGAAGGGATGGTCAATACATCACCAAGTATTCTGAATGATGGTAATGCTGAGTTTGTTCCGTTATACTTTCCAGAAGTTACAAAACAGATTTTGCAAGTGAATAGCGGAAACTTAACTATTCCTTGCTGGCCGAGTAAAGAATACTCAAAATTTTGGAACGAACAATGCAACAACATGAAAAAGTCTAATAAGGTTCTTCATCTGTCTTTAAATCTTCAAGTTTTTGTTGTCACTAGTGATATAAAATTAAAGAATGGGAACTCATTAGATTTAATTTGTACTATGAATACAGCAAGTATTTTATGTCTTTTTAACGATCATGAGGAACTTTCAATGAATGAGATAGTCGACGAACTAGAAAAAGTTAATGAGACTGTGGATGTACCCGTAACGCAAAAGTCGACTCAAGCATTGGTAAAATTTAAACTTTTGAGAGTTAAAAACAAGAAATTTGTACTGAACGAAAATTTTAAGCCACCAGAGAGATGTCAGAACAGTGGGTATTTGAGAGTTATCTAACAACTGAAAAAACTAGTGTTGCTATAAACATTAATAGCATCGATATTATATATTCAAACTGGAACATAATGAGCATTAAATTTACTACATAAGATATTTAGTTTCATATTACTAAGTGAAATTTTCTATTAGTTCCAACAGGTTATTATTGAATATAACTTTTTTTGACCATGTACATATCTATCATTAAGAGCATTCAATATTTCGTACATTTAATTATTCCGGTTCAAAAGCTTGATCGGTAACATCTAAAAGAACCTCCATGGCTTTTATTTGGAAATTGACATCATTCCTATCTTCATCATTTGGAGCAATTATTGTGGGGCCCCAAATAATACATAGGGATTTGAGATTCATTCTATTTGTAGATTCATGTTGTAAAACACGTTTTAAGTGGAACAACAGAGCTCTTAGTGTCCAATATTGAGCATCAGGCAACTTATATAGCAAACCATGCATATAGTTTTTTCTAGTAGTAAAATCTTCGATTGCAACACATGTTTTTACCTCTGGAGTTATATCACCTGGCATGAGTGGGTCAGGTAGAGCAGCAAAAAATGCTTTCAGTAATGATCCTACAAGATATATATCAGAGTCGGAATGATTTTTAGGAGGTAGAATCATGGCTGTATTTGCTGGATCTTTATCGATGTCATCTCTTAGTTTACTCACATCCAAGACATTCGCTGATTTACGGTAAATACCTTCTAGGTCCAAACCATAAGTATCAATCACATAAATACACTGGCGAACAATGGCAGGTACCATATCATTTTCAAATTCGATCAAATCTTCTAGTGGAACACCAAATGATTTGAAGTTCTTCGATACACCTGGTGGCATTGCTGTCCCTGTTTGGATATGAGAAATAGGTCTATCAGAATCACCACTGGCAACAGAAAATGCTGTAGAAAGACTTGGCACAATTTTGTTTTTAGGACCAGGATCCAAAGTTGAAAAGTGATGTTCAGATTCGTCCTTTTGAGATACCATAGTATTCTGATTGTTTGTAGATGATGAATTGGTAGGTATTGATGGTAGTGGTTGCTCTTTTGGTACTGCAGAATATGCAGGTGGGGACATAGTATTGCTAGAGCCTGAAGGTGCCCTATATCTTTGAGAAGAGTTGCTTGAGTCATTAAAGGCCATAGATGGTGTACTTGGGGATTGTGTGAATGGGGTTTCGTTATGCGTTGATAAGATTCTCTTGGGAATCGAATTTCTAGATGGGTCCACTGCAAATTTAGGATTCTTTTTGGGTCCATTAAAATTTCGTGATGATCCCTGCTGTTTGTTCATCGATGGATGTTTCTTATAGTCAACAGGAATTAGGTTTTTGTTTATTAACATGGAATTTTTACCTGATGAATTGTATTTTTTGAGGAAGTGATATAGGTCTCTTTCATTGGTAACAGATGCTGCCAAAGACTTCATTGATTTGGAGGAATCAACAGGACTTACAGTGATACCAGTGTTTAGAATCAAATTCTCCGTCCAGATAGTGTATTTTTGCAGTTGGATGGCTAGAGCAGTATCCATCTCCAAAATCATATCCTTCAGTTCCCTCACAATCTTTGGCCTTTCTCTTGTGATGAAGGTATTTCTCAGAGACGTGGAGTGGTCAACTTTTTGTTTGTATTCAAGGTCCTGTGCATCAATTTTTCTCAGCAGTTCTTCTTCTTGCTCCTTAGTGGTCTTAGATCCTCTCAAGGTCAGCTTGGTCTTTGAAGGATCTGTCATTCTCAATTTGTCCCAGTCCTGACACAAGGAGTTATAACGTGCCTGTGCCTTTTCAGCACTATGAATAGCATCTGTGACGTCTTTCTCCAGCCTCCTACTATTTTCTTTGCAACTTTTCCTTAGTTTAGTCATAGTGAACAGCAGTGCAGTCAATTCATCGTACATCTTCTGCAAAGCCTTCACATAGCTCTGTTTCACTTGGCTCATCTTCCCGTCATATGATAGAACCTCGTGCATAATTCTGTTCAGAGACGAGTTGCTTGCCGGTGTGGTACTGAAGAAGTGTTTATATTGTTTGGCAAGTTCATTAGTGTGCTCTTCTTCAAAAACGTACTTCTTCCTGACAAATTTCGTGAACTCCTCGCAGATCAGCAGGGATTGCTTCAACCGCGTCAACAGTGCATTTATCGCCACGTCAGAATTCAACACACGTTTGATCTCATCCTTGTTGAACAAATCATCCACACTCTCTATCTGTCCGTTACTGCTGTATTCCGGCATAGGTGCAGTGTTCGCAACACTAGAGATATTCATAGTGTTGGGATCATCAGCCATTTGATCTGACTGTGATCCGTTACTCACGCCAGACTCTCTTGCGCGAAAATCATCACCAGAACCAGAACCAGAACCAGAACCCTGATAGTCCGTATGTATACCTAGTCCTTGTGCAGTTTCCATTGTGTTCTATATCAATATTCAAAAGAAATCTTAACACAGCCTTTATTTTTTCTCTCCTATTCTTAATAAAATACACCTTCCCTTTATTACCTGGTTCTTCTTTCTTTCTTCTACAAGGGGTTCTTCTCTCTCTCTCTCTATCTAATCTAATCTTAAAGAGAAAACCTCTCAATGATAAAACCACCGGTATATAATATTGTGAGTTATCCACAGATTTGATTAGAATCCAAAAACTAATGTCAGGTATAGATCTCTAAAGAAAGGGAAAAAAAAATACCCACCTTTGTGCGTTTCTTGATGCGCGCGTTATAACAAACAAAAAAACACCCGTCTGTGCTACTCTGTGTGTGTCTCTATTTATAGTTACGTACATGGTGATGTTGTATTGTATTGTATTGTATTGTATTGTATTGTATTGTATTGTATTGTATTGTATTGTATTGTATTGTATTGTATTGTATTGTATTGTATTGTATTGTATTGTGCAATACACACAAGATTTATATTACGCTCTTAGTTGCTAGAACTCTCAACGTAATATTGCAAAATGGTTCCATTACAAAATGGCTGATACTAAAGAACGGTGATACAGTAAGAACGGTGTCTGGTTGTTGTGAGCGAAATCTATTTTGTCTATGTTGCAGCACGCTTTTTTATGCAAAGTAATTGAGGCACTTCCAGAAGGTCCAAACAGCAAAACCTTCAATAATACTTAAATCACCATACGCTGTTGTGTTGCTTTTTCGAACTTCTTATCGTTCTTTCAGCCTCTGATAGACTCGACAGTAGAATCATTTGGATATCCAATCTTTGCTACTTTGTGTACATGCTACTTATTGAGACCGGCTATGTCTTTTCATAGAGTATTTTCTGGGAATAGTACTATTCGACATACCAACTAACTATTTAGCCAAATACTGGAAACTAGAAATTATCTTGGGTTTGGCTATCCAAGTATCGAATATATCGTATATATCTTTGTGTTGTGCCTGCAACGACCAATAGACTCCTATTTGGTACAGGACCCACACTCCCCACGCATCAACATACTGCTATTATTAGGACCAAATATCATGAAATTCCTAACTATATGCACGGTCCTGTATCTGTGGGAGACAGAATCACAAATCAAAAGAAAAAGCAGATGATCTGTACTCCAACCTATGATATAGCATTACAACAGTAAAAGGCATTATAGCATATACTATAATGCAATATACAGGTATACAATTTTTAATTCAGTATTACACAATATAATATTCCGTACACTACGACAATCCAGAACATCAAAACCACTTAAAATTCTTAAGAAACCTTGGAAATAACCCGTGTAAGAAACATCCATTTATTTCTTGAAATGTGGTACATCTCTTTGGTGAAAATTTGGGACCGTCCAATTCCACAGCAAATCTCATTGTACAAAGTAGACGTGCTAACTGCAATACACCTGGGGGGTCTTCAAATGAAGAACACAGTACAAACCACACAACCCAACCAATTCATCATTTTCTCTACACCGTTTTCTAAATGGATTTTTGCATGGTTTTCCATATTCCTCAAGGGAATTGATAGAGTCCCTTTCTCAGTAATCGTGAAGTACGACATTCTATATATATTGTATTGTATATTGTCATGTAAATTACATTCTACTGTATTGTATATTGTCATGTAAATTACATTCTACTGTATTGTATATTGTCATGTAAATTACATTCTATTGTATTGTATATTATTGGTGTTTCTATCATGCTTTTTTTTTATTGGTTTGTTGGTTTGAGGGCGTACATGCGCACTGGGTATAGCTCTTCGGGAAGTCCCTTCTGTCTGTCTGTGGCGATGAGTTTGAGTCCGCTCTGTTCGAACAGCTGTTTGAATTTGCTGTCTGATCTTGTCACGGAGGAGTCTGTGTCGTCGAAGTCGTCTGTGTTCGAAGGTGTGTTGTTCTCCTTGACCACAATGGTACCGTTGGGCTGCAGCCCCGCGATACATCTCTTGAAGAACGCAACGAGCTCTTCATCGGGCAAGTGACCCACGCACCACTGACACCATATCAGCCAGTACTTGCCCTTCTCCGGCACGAAATCCTGCATCCCGATGTCATACACAGTACCGACTTTACCAGCAGCACGCAAGTCCGCCAGTTCAGCCTGCATCTGTTCCACAAACGGCTTGACGGGCTCCACGAGGTCCACGACATCGCAATGCTTGTGCAGCATGGTCTTTGTGACTCTGCCGATACCGGCACCCACGTCACAGCCTACCTTTTGGTAACCGGGTTCCACCACCATACGGGACTTCAACTTCCTCAGGAAATGGTTCGAACCCAGGACGTCCATCACCGGCACCACGGTGCCTTCACCATAGCCTCCAAGCACACCGTCCACAGTGGCCGGAACACTCGTCCAATAGTCGATGGCATCACCGTAATCAATCAGCTCATCTGGTTTCCCTTTATCCTCAGCCATCGTCGCAAGGTTGTATATCAAATAACTGTCCTGTGCTCCAATGCCTCATCGAAGTGAATCCTTGCGATGAGCTTAAATCATTAAATATCGATAAAAAAAATTTTTTTTTTTTTTTTCCACTGACAGGATATTGGATCGTGGTACTTTGATGGGGGGTGGAAGGGGACGCATAAATCACCACAGTGATAATGGTTCAATGTTGTATTTGTAATGTAGTATACCGTGTTGTGTAATCCTGTCTTTCCCTCCCATGTCTTCTCCTTCGATGCCACGTAGAATATTTATTCATTCAAGTTATTTACAACAATATATAGATATATTTATAGATATAGATATAGATATAGATAGATGGATACGAAAACTATTTGTATACCCAGTTCACTATACTTCTCACCTCTTTGTTCCACAGGTCCTTCATTGTCTCAGAAGCAGGTCTCACCATCAGGTCTCTCTGGTCAACGGGCACTCTCTGCACGCCGTCGGGACCCAACACACGCTTGTAGTCGAACTGCTCACGGTACACCTGTGGGTCAAACAGGGAAGACCGCCTGTCTATCACACCTTGCACCTCATCGCTCATCCGCTTCCACACAGACCTCCTGTAATGGTACCCATCCCTGTCCACATAGTAATAATACCACGCCGTGGCAAGAACACCGCTCCCAACAGTAACAGAACCCAACTTCAACAGCTTCATCCTTGATATCTATCAGTTACTGTGTACAAAACACAAACAACGACAAACACTAGCGTATCCTTAACGTAGCCCGTTTATAACCCTTCCCCTTCATTGGACCGGGTTCTTTCTCTCTCGCTATGAAGAAATTCCCGCGAGAACCGGCCAGGGTTAGCGGATTCCCCCGATGAGTGACTCCTTCGAGACGACTCCTCCGCTGAAGAGAAGGTGAACTATATAAACAGACACACACAGACACGAATGCTTTCATGTTTTTTATGATTGTAAGAGAGAGAGCACGTAAGATAACACTAACAAGATGCTGAAGGTGATTGGTGCTGCTAGGCAGAACGGTGCGCTAAGGATGAGAGGAGCTGTGTTGCGGAGGCTTTCGATGGTCTCTGGGCCTGTGAAGGAAGTAGACCCCGAGATGTACGGGATCCTGAGCAAGGAGAGGCACAGACAGAAGCACAGTATTACGCTGATCCCGTCTGAGAACTTCACGTCGAAGGCGGTGATGGATTTGCTGGGCTCGGAGATGCAGAACAAGTACTCGGAGGGGTACCCCGGGGAGCGTTACTATGGTGGTAACCAGTTCATTGATCAGGCCGAGTCGTTGTGCCAGAGCCGTGCGCTAGACCTGTATGGGTTGGATCCCGAGCGTTGGGGTGTGAATGTGCAGCCATTGAGTGGTGCGCCTGCGAACTTGTACGCTTACAGTGCTGTGATGAACGTTGGTGACAGGTTGATGGGGTTGGATCTGCCACACGGCGGGCACTTGTCGCATGGGTACCAATTGCCCTCTGGCACCAAGATCTCCTTTATCTCGAAGTACTTCAACACCATGCCGTACCATGTCAACACTGAGACTGGTATTATCGACTACGAGACATTGGCACTGACCTCGCGGTTATTCAGACCCAAGGTGATCGTGGCTGGTACCTCCGCGTACTCGCGTAAGCTGGACTACGAGAGGTTCAAACAGATCGCTGACGGGTGCGGTGCGTACCTGTTGAGTGACATGGCCCACATCTCCGGTCTTGTCGCTGCTGGTGTGATCCCATCACCATTTGAACACTCAGACATCGTCACCACAACCACACACAAGTCTCTAAGAGGCCCTCGTGGTGCCATGATCTTCTACAGGAAGGGTGTTAAGAAAGTTAACAAGAAGACCGGCAAGGAGATCATGTACGACCTGGACAAGAAGATCAACTTCAGTGTTTTCCCAGGCCACCAAGGTGGGCCACACAACCACACCATCTCAGCATTGGCAGTTGCTTTGAAGCAGGCCAAGGAACCTGAGTTTGTGGAGTATCAGAAACAAGTTGTTGCCAATGCGAAGGTTTTCGGTGACGAGCTGTTGAAGCGCGGCTTCAAACTTGTATCCGGTGGTACGGACAACCACTTGTTGTTGATCGACCTGTCAACCATGGGTATCGATGGGGCTAGACTAGAAGCCATGCTGGAGAAGATCAACATTGCAGCAAACAAGAACACCATCCCTGGTGACAAGTCTGCGCTGTTCCCATCCGGTCTGAGAATCGGAACCCCCGCCATGACCACCAGAGGTTTCGGTCCCGAAGAGTTCAAGCAGGTGGCTCAGTACATTGAGAGTGCCGTCAAGCTATCCATTGGTCTGAAGTCCCAGGAGTCTCCGGAGGCAAAGGATGTGAGGTCCAAGTTGAACAGCTTCAAGGAGCTCTGTGACAAGTCTGAGCCAGTACAAAAACTGGCTGAAGAAGTCTCAACCTGGGTTGGCAAGTACCCTGTTCCAGGCGAAGTCTAGATGTAATTAGAATTAATTATTAGAAAACTTACTTAGGTTATTATACAAAAAGAAAAAAGAAAAAAAAAAATGGATTTAAATAATATAGGTTATTCTTGTTAATAAAATCAATATTCTTTGGGGGGGTTTGTTTCAACTATACTTTGTACTGGATAATGGATTGAGTATTAGGTGGTGTTATTGTTTTCGTAGAGGGGATGTAAAAGGTAATAGTTTTTCTCGTTGCTTCTTTCGTTGGTTCAAAGGCTATTTTTAACAACTACAACTTGACCTGTGACTTCGTTCGTTCAAGTTCACAGTGTTAGACTCTGTCGTATTGATATTGGAATCCTCTTTTATTTCGAACTCATCCTTTGGAATGGCCTTCATTATATCCTGAAACAACTGTTCTATACCCTCGCCAGACTTGGCACTCACAGCAGTAAACGGTTCGTCTATCTCCGCCAGTGCCTGTTCACGTTCTTGTTCGTTACTAAACAGGTCGACCTTGTTGCCTATAAGCACTATGTTAATCTTGTCTCTCCCTTTGTTCTCCACATACTGGTTCAGTTCATCTATCCACTTGTGGGCCATCGACAGGCTCTGCAGCCTGTTCACATCGAAAACCACCAGCGCAACGTCCGTGTTCCTGTAGTACATCGGTGTCAGCGACCGATACCGCTCCTGTCCTGCGGTATCCCATATCTCCAGGTGTACTTTATATGTATTATCATCGTCGTCTGTATATTCTATGGTCTTGGTAACGTATGCTGCTCCTATAGTCGCATTGTTCCGTTGAAACCTCCCCGTGCTAAACCTCGTCACTATCGCACTCTTTCCAACAGCAGACTCCCCCAACAACACCACCTTCAGACTCTTGTAATACACCATGTTATAGATATATAGATAGCTGTTTTAAATTCGTATTTTGTATGTGATGTACATCCCCCCCTTAAGAACCCTCATCGACAGAAGTATAGTATTTAAAGATAATTTAAAGGGTTTCAAAAAGCAGGGTTTGTTGAAACGAAAGTCACCTGAACACCCCCCCCCCCCCCCCCAAATTCACATCGAAAAACGATAAGGATGGGGGAGCTGACCTGTCCATTCATACAAGACTCTATGTAAGCAAGATACAACAGGAGAATATATTTCGTCACTCGCTCTCTCTTCATCACTTCTTAACTACTTGATTTACGTTTATTACACCACCCCCCCAGACCCCCTTAAAAATTCCTACACACACAGCTCATTATATAATATCTCTCTCTGTGCTATGAAATGCCAAGACGAGCAAGACACAGTTGTATCTATACTGTGTTCTATCTATAGTTTGTTGTGTGTTATATTGTATTGTATTGTGTAGCACTTTGTCTTTGATGTATAAATGTGTATATAAAAAGCCTTTACATAAAGACCAAAAACTTAAAAAAAAAAAGCAAGTTTAAAGAAACAAAGTGTTTTTACAAACTGTAAATTAAATAATAAACTTTATTTCCCGAATAATAAGGGTATTTAGAAGCAGCAAAGAAGATAAGATAAGAGGACTATGGGCAAGTTTGTTCTGGATGGACAAGTGGTTCTTATCACTGGTGGGTCTCAGGGTCTGGGCAAGCAGTTTGGGCACAAGTACTTTGAGCAGAGCGATTCGAAGGTGGTGTTGGTGAGTCGTAGTGAGATGAAGCTGTGTAAGGCCATATCTGAGATTACTGGCGGGAGTCAGGAGCCCGTGAAGCTGGATTTGGTGCGTTGTGCCCTGCCTAAGGGTGTTGGGAGTGCAAGACAACAACAACAACAACACAACAGCGGCGATGGTGTGAACGAGACTGAAAACGAATACAATGTAGATGACGGTGAGAGTAGTGGTCTTCTGCGCAGCAACAGCAACAGCAGTTACCGCAATAACAACAATAATGTAGGGTTGAGAGGAGACACTGGCCTTGGCAACAAGAACAGGATTTTCTACTTCCCTTGTGATCTAAGTGAGGCAGAGGAGGTTGAGAAGTTGTTCACCGTGCTGGAGTTCAACAACCTGTTGCCAACCCAGATTTTAAGCTGTGCTGGTGGTTCTGTGCCAAAACTTTTCACCGAATTGACCACTAAGGAGTTGGAAATGGGTGTAAGAGTGAATTACATGACGACACTATTTGTCGTGCACCGTGCAATGCAGATCGTTCCGACTGCGCACCTGATCTTGTTCTCCAGTGCCACGGCGTTCTTTCCATTCATCGGTTACTCGCAGTATGCTCCATCCAAGGTCTCACTCAAGGCCCTGGTGTCCATACTGCGTCACGAGTTGCCTTACACGAGAATCTCGTGTATCTACCCAGGGAACTTCTACAGTGAGGGTTACATCCTGGAGGAAATGAGCAAACCTGAGATCACAAGAAGCATTGAAGGGTCCTCTTACCCAATCTCCTGTGAAGAGTGTTGTGACAAGATTGTTTGGTGGTTAAAGCACGGCTACGACGATATCACCACAGACTCAGTCGGCTGGCTCCTGATGAGTCTTGACATGGGTTTGAACAAGCACAACAACAACTCAGCGTACTGGTTCCTGCAATGGCTAATAGGTGTCGCTGCTAACTTGCTCATTGTGCCTTTCTACATGGTCCTATGCTCCTACCAGATCAAGAAATGGCATCAAAAGAACAACACCAGTGCCCGCATGCCACTCAGTGCAACGTTAGACGTAGAGTAAATGGACCTGTCACTCAATATATTAGAAGAGAAACTACTAATAAATGTATAGTTAAGGTATATAATCTGTGTTTTATCCCAATATTTGATCTTTTCACATGACCTATTATCATCATAAAATACGTGCCTGGAAAATTTTTTTTTGTCTTTGCGATGAGCCTGAAAAAAAATAAAATGCGATGAGCTTTTTAAAGAAATGCGATGAGCTTGATATGTGTGGATGCTATATTATATTTACTTATGGGGAGTTTAACTCAAATTCTAACTTGACTAAGTAGTAGTACAGTGGACTAGGATTGAAGATGTCGATGTATACTTGTAACTGTTGCGAACTGATGTTTGAGGCCAGTGCTGCCCAAAGAGAGCACATGAAGGGTGACTGGCATCGTTACAATTTGAAGAGAAAGGTGGCTTCTTTGCCTCCGATCTCTGAGTCTACCTTTAACTCTAAGGTACAGATGTCTAACGATGCTGCTGCTGAAGATACAGGTAAGCGTGCTAAGAAAGGTAATGAGCAGTTGACTAAAAAAGAGATCAGAAGAAGAGAAAAGGAAGCTCTTCTAGAGAAGAAGAAGAAGCTGTTGGAGATTGCTAGGCAGAATATGTTGGAGAGGATGAAGCAAGGAGAAGGTAATGTTACTTCTGATGCTGCACCTGTCACAGCAACTGTACCTGTCACTGAGGAAAAGGAGACAAGCGTTGAAGAAACCCCTGAACAACAGGAAGAAGGATTGGAAGCTACTGAAGATATCAGTGTTAAAGAAGAGGTTACTGAAATTCCAGATGAGGAACTTACTGAGGAACAGCTGGCTGAGAAGTTAATGCAGCAAAAACTGGAAAACAAGGTTGATATTCCATTAAATCAATGTTTGTTCTGCGCGAAGAAGAGAATTTTTGATGACCTAGAGGCAAATTTGGATCACATGTTCAGGACTCATGGTTTCTATATTCCAGAACAAAAATACTTGGTTGATAGAGAAGGTCTGGTAAATTACATTTCTGAAAAGATCGGTTTAGGTAACGTTTGCATCGTGTGTAACTATCAAGGTAGAACGCTGGACGCTGTTAGAGCACACATGCTTGCCAAGAGACATTGCCGTATTCCTTATGAATCTGAGGACGAGAGACTAGAAATTTCAGAATTTTACGATTTCAGTAAGACTTATGACAGCATCGATAAGGCTAACGTTGTTTCAGCCGATACTGTAGATGGCAACGATGAAGACTGGGAGGATGTTGATGAGGACGGTGAGGGTGAAGACGAGGAAGAAGGTGAGCCACCAAAAGAATACCTATACCATGATGGTATTGAACTACATCTACCTTCTGGTATTAAGGTTGGACATAGATCTCTACAGAGGTACTTTAAGCAAGACCTGAGACCAGAAAAGGAACTGACAGAAGGTCAAGGTACATTGGTGGCCGCGGAAACAAGGTCATTCTTGCCTCAATTCGACAGTGCCACAGTCAAGGTTCAACAAAGAGCATGGAAGACAGAGATCAAAGACAGGAAGAGAGACGATAAGAGGGCAGCCAAGTTTGTCAACAACCAACCTTACTACAGAGACCAACTTCTACAGTAGACAGTTTAACACCCATGGATTTATTATGTATACTAGTTTTTTTCCCCAATATTTCTATTCTATTTTGCATTATTTTTTAATTCAATTTTTAAATATACATTTATTTTATTAATGATTATTTCATCATTTTATTTATTAACAAATAATAATAATAAAATTGTAGGTTCAAGATGATTATTATCACAAGAAGTTATTTATGATACAATTTTAAATATGGTTTATTTTTTCTGCTTTTTCTTTGAGGATTTCCAATTGAACTTCATAATATTTTTCGAGCAAATATATATAATTGTATAGAGTAATATGCATGAAGTACGGCTTTCATAGACGGAGGAAAAAATGAGAGAATAGAAAGGAAATCAATTGTCTTAGTATTGTATCATTTACTAAGTATAATAACTAAAATTTATTCTTATTGTAAAGTTTCACCAGAAATGAATAAACCTTACTTCCTTATCATAGAGCAGGATAAATCCATAAATTCATTGTCCTAGAGTTTAGTAGCAGCTAATTTTGCTGAATATATTATTTATACACATTGGTAATTAAGCCAGACACAATAGCTGGGGAACAGAGAAAGTTCTGTAGCAAATAATATTTACGTTGATAACGATTATAATTTGCATAAAAGCTATATAGTGATTTCTGACACAATAACATATGGATAGAGCAGTTGTGCGTATCTTTCTAACAAAACATTTAGAAAGTTAAATTAATAACGTATGCAACTAAATGTATAATGTTTGACACTAAATTATTTTTGAAAAACTATAAATTGAGACCACTATTTCTCAAATTTCAAAAATAGATATTTCTTATAATTATTTTAATTAATACATAATATTTGGTTCATTTTTGAACAAACCAAACTGGCTTCGAAACATCAAATACTGGAAAGAAAGAAAGAAAATAAAACAGGTGTTTACCCCAAACTAAAAGCCGGCGCAAGAAAAAAATGATGACGCCAACAGAATTTGCTGAGGAGACTCATTCTCAAATGGATGCCTTCTCCAAGAAATTTCAAAACTTTACGGAAAATTTGTTGGTTTCATTTGACTGGACTGTAGCTCAAAGCCGCCGTCAAATCCAAGGATGGCTAGCTTCAGCTAGGTCCGCTACTAACTCACCAAATATCGAAATGAATTCGTACTCAACTTGTGTTCAGGAAGGTGACATGGACATTGTCAGAGTTGTCTATGGCCCAGATGGCACAGTTGAGGACTATCAACATGACATTTCTGTTGTTAATTCGTCTTTTCAAAACACCATCGATGATGACAATTCTAATGACTTTTCTTGGGATAGAGACAGTGAAAACTCTGCTGGTTCCGCTGACACTGTTCTAGATCCTACTGCTATCAGATATGACTCTCAACAAAGAGCACAAGATGAGTTGTTAGAAACCTACAAGAACACATATCCACTAGTCTCAAAGATGGAAGGCGCTAACGACAGTGATGATTTGCCAGATGAGGATAGTGATGCTGAAAGTCTGTACCCAGGAGTTGACAGAAACATGGACAGTTCTGTTAACTCTGACAATTACAGTAGACGCTCATCCAATTCAAGTATGGCTTCTGTTGAAACTGTGGTCTACAACCCTGAGTCCATGAGACTGGCTGAGGAGTTATATTCCACCGCTAACACCCAATTTGATTGTCTAACCGAGCCTTTGACCTCGGATTCTTCTTACACTGACCGTGCAACTGCAGGCAGTGGAAACCGCTTCTCTGGTATTTCCCCAAAAGGATACTTTCCCTTCCCCGACTCTGGGCCAATTGCTGACGAGCAAGATGGATCCAGTGTCACAAGCTCTTCCTCTGGTGATTCAGAGGGGGACGAGGGTGAAAGCCTATTATCCTGTGAGCGAGACAGAGGAGATGGTATGAAGAAATCCAGAATGGTTAAGTGGCTGTCCATTAGAGGTAGAAGACATCATAAAGACAGGAGGAATCTACGCAAGGTGGTTGGTAATGGTCTTCGTCGTATCGGACAAGGTATTACAAAGCGTCTAACTAAGCTCGACTATTTCGCCAAGAGAAGAGAAGAGAAAGCTCACCGTGAATTTTTGGAAAACTTTGATGAAATTTACAAACGCGAGTTTGAGCTGTTAGAGCCTTCGATGATCGAAGAAGAAGAACCAGAACCAACCGAGCCAGCAGAAGATCCTCATAAAGACTCGTTCAACTTCGATAGTCCTATCGTTAAAGAAGAAGAAAACTATCGTCGGGAACTAAATGATAAAATTGACCAATACTCTCTTTCCAGTATCCGTATTACGGGTTTCGAGTAAACACTCTGTTCTATACACAATTGTACATTATTCTGACACAAAATTCTAAAAAGAAATAAAAAAAAAAAAAAAAAAAAAAAAAAAAAAAAAAAAAAAAAAAAAAAAAAAAAAAAAAAAAAAAAAAAAAAAAAAAAAAAAAAAAAAAAAAAAAAAAAAAAATAACGATTTATGATTAGTTTTGTTTATTAAAAGTTTTTGTTTTTTGTTCTTTTGTTTTTGATCTTCTGCTCTTTTCATTTCTTTTAATTTCTTTTTTTTTTTTACATTTTATTTTATTTTATTTGGTTTTATTTGGTTTTATTTCATTTCATTCCTATTTTTATTTTTATTTCTATCTTTATTATTTCTATTTCTTCATTTCATTTTATTCATTTAATTTTTTACATCAATATTTGATGTGAAATATATTTACACACACACACACACAAAAAAAAAAAAAAAAAAAAAAAAAGAAAATAATAATAATAATAATAATAATAAAAAAAAAAATAGAAAAAAAGTTTTTGTTCTTTTATATAATTTTTTTTTTATTTTTCTTTTATTTTCTATTTATTTTTGCTTATCTTCGATTCAAATGATTGATGAAAGTAAAGTAGAGAGAAAATAAAAGAGAAAGTAAGATCAAAATTGTAAAAGAATAAATATATATATTTATTTATATATATGTGTGTGTGTGTGTGTTAGACTGCTTGTATCTATGTACACTCTACAAACTATATAGAGTATATTAATGTTCTAAAAGCAACCTATAATAAATAGAAAAAAGTCGTATTGTTACGGCATAGAAAAAAATCGGAAGCATCTCATACGGCAGGATATTAACATATGAAATTAAGTTGCAAAAGATTTGATCTACAGAAAATATAAACAAAGTGATTTCTAAAATTTTTTCTATCTTTATCTTCAAGTCTTGACGACTTCAGAGTAGTTCAAATAGTCGGTGTAACCCTTGCCACCTGGAGTGTAGAAAGTGTCTCTGTCGTATTGGTTTAGCTTCAAACCCTTCTCTAGACGGTCAACCAAATCAGGAGTAGAGATAAAGAATCTACCGTAGGAAACAAGAGTTCTCTTATCCTTAATGACCTCCTGTACAACTTCTGGGTGAATTGCGTAGTTACCTGATCTGATAATAATACCCTTCCAAATAGAATAGAAGAAGTCGTTTGTGACGGTAGTGTCTTCACTACCTTCTTCATCTTCAGTCTTAACCGGGTCGACAACTCTTGGCTCCATCAAGTGAATGTAAGCAAGTCTCTTACCCATCTTAGCACGCTTCTCCAATTCACCAGCAACGTAGGCGTATTGGGCAATTTGGTTTGGGTTGGAGCTACCAACTAAACCACCGTACAACATGAATGGAGCCAGTCTGATACCAACACGTTCAGCACCAAGGGCTTCAGTCAAGGCATCTACAACTTCTAAAGTGAAACGGGCTCTGTTCTCGATAGAACCACCATATTCATCGGATCTTTTGTTGGCCTTTTCATCCATGAATTGGGAAAGTAGGTAACCGTTAGCAGCATGAATTTCAACACCATCAGCGCCTGCATTGATAGCATTCTTTGCAGCAGCCACATATTCGGCAATGTATTTCTTGATCTTTTCCTTAGTCAAACCCTTAACTGGGTTGTTGGCCTTCACAGCAGCTTCCTTACTAGCATCATCAGCGTATAGGTCGTCGGTTGGACCCTCAAAGGTCAAACCATCCCTAGCCAAGTCAACCGGATTAGCCAATCTACCTAGCGCCCATAATTGAACAAAAATAAAGGACTTTTGTTCATGAACACCTTCGAAGACCTTCTTCCAACCTTTAGCCTGCTCTTCAGACCAGATACCTGGGGCACTATCGTAACCACCAGCTCTGGCAGAAATGAAAGTTCCTTCGGTGACAATTAGAGTACCTGGTCTTTGAGCTCTTTGCTTGTAATATTCATAAGCAAGCTCAGTGGTTGGCAAGTTACCTGGGCTCTTACCTCTGAAACGAGTCAATGGACCCATAACAGCACGATGAGCAACCTCAAGGTTACCCACCTTGATAGGTTGGAACATGTTGGTGTCCTTAAAGGAAACAGGTTCAAATTTACCGTTATCGTAGAAAGACATTTTTGTTAAGTTATAAAATTTTGTTTGTTAGTTTGTTTGAAATTGATTTGGTTTGTTGTTATTCTATACATTAAGTAAGTTATGAATTGGTCAATATCTGGAATAAACCATGACCTTTTTATACCTTTTCATTTTGCTAATCCAATTGGTGCCGGCAAGATGTGAAGTTCTATGACTTTCTAAACATCTATATAATTAGTTGAAATATTTGATTTCACAAATCATCTTTGATTTCACAATCCATTTTTGATTTCACCCCTCATTGCAGTTACACGAATTTCATTTTCGTATTTTTTTTTTTCAGCAATTTTTTTTGTTAATTGTCAAAAAAGTACCAGTCAAAGGGAATTAGAAAACAAGTAATGAAATCAGGGTATAATATTGTGGTTTATGTCTAGTGAAAATCAATCTATCATGCCATTGTCAATCCTTGTCCCCCTTTGGTTTTGTTAGCATACATTTATTTCCGCGTACTGGCTATCATTAACAATGTTTTTAGTCTAAGCCAAGAATCCACACAACAGCAGTGTCAGCCACAACGCCCATGAAGGAACAGAAGAACATCCAAGTAAGAAAAAAAAATGATTTCAGTCATCTCTGCACTCTTTCTTAACGGGCTAAGGTTTTGCAGAGAAGAATGTATTACCTAATGCCTAATATTAACTGTGTAGAAGATTTACCCGAAATTAATTTTAGCGATAACATCAGCAGAAGGGAATTCGTTGAAAATCTTACTTTTTGTTAGATCAACCAGTTTTATGACTTCTATTTCAGATTTTCTTTCAACACAAGTACCATGTAATGAGCTGTCTGAAAAACAGTCAGTTAATAATAAATCGTAGTATTGGTGACACCTATTTCCACTCTAAATATCTTGGATTATTTCGCATATATCGTTTCATGTGTATGCGGTTTCACAGTATTCGAACAAACTTTTTTTTCATGTAGAAAATGGTTTGTATAATGAATTACATGTACCTGAAAATTAAGTTGATATAGCATAAAAAACTCCCCTAGAATTGTTTTTGGAAGATGTTGATCTTTCTTGAATTTCATTGAACTGCTGCTGTATCTTATTTTCTTTTTTTCAAATGTAAAAAGATAGGATAATTCATTAAAATGGCTGCCAAAATTACTACTAAAAATGTGAAAAACCAAACCCACCTGCGACTACACGGTTGCGGTGGATTAGAAACGCAATCTTTATCATGCTGGAATTAGTGGTTACAGTAACATGTGTTTTGTAGATAGTGATATTTGCTACCGGCAAGATAGTAATATGAGTTTACAATTTTATTGCTATTATATTACAAACTTGATGGTTTTATAGGTAGCAAAATTTGGGGGAACCTAATAGTGGAAGTTCAATTTTTTTTTATTCATTTTGAAAATTAAATCCATTCTAATGAGGTTGTTTCCTAATTGTGTCTGGATTATTTCATTATTAAGAATGCCTGGATGAAGTTGCAATAGGACGATTGAAGTTCGATAACTCGAGAAAAGAGTATTGGGTATTAAAATTTTATTAATTGTCCCTATATAAAAATAATTATATCTATTTTGAAAATAAAACTTCTATAACCTTCCGTATTGATTCTGTAATGCATCCACTTGTTGTTTCAATGACTGTAGATTCCCTAATATATCTTGAGCACTCATTTGGCCATTTGGACCCATGTTTTGGTTGTTGTATACAGGTGAAGCATTGTTAACAAACCTTTGGTTGTTCGCATTATTTTGCTGAAAGTTTCCTTGGGTGTCGGATTGGAAATATTGTGGCATACCTGGTTGTTGTGGCTGTTGCATTGCACCAAATGATGGTCTGTGTTGTAGAGGTGGAGGTTGTGAGTTTTGATGTTGCAAATGCGGCTGTTGGTACTGGTTGTATGATTGGACAGGGCCTGTGGAGTTGCTATATACTGGCATTTGTTGACCTGTTGTTGTTTGTTGCATACGCTGCTGTTGCATACCAGGTAAAGCAGTTTGCATGTTATTTCCATAAGAAGGATTTGGGCTTAATTGACCGGTTAAATTTGAATGAATATTAGTTTGACTGCTATTTGGGGATGGTGAATGAGATAATAGTGATTGGAAGTAATTCCCAGCTGCATTATTTGCTGTTAGCATACTTGGGGACTCGACACGTAAGTTATTCATGCCCGTGTTGTTTGGAAGTTGCAATCCACCATTTGGAGGAATGGTAGGGCTCCTCAGAGTTGCCTGTTGAGTTTGTTGAGGCTGTTGCAAAGTTTGTTGAGAATTATTTTGTTGATTTTGCTGTTGGTTGATTGGGATTTGGTTTTGGTTTTGGTTTTGAGGTTGTAAAACTACTTGAGGAGTCTGATGTTGTATTGTACCTTGTTGGGCTGTATGTTGTTGTTGGAGATGTGGTAATTGTTGTTGCATCTGTGCCATTTGAGGTTGACCTGTTTGCAATTGATTAGTTGGGAGCATAGTCTGTTGAGCAGTAGAATTTGGACTCAATGGCATTGAAGTTACATTCATTGCATTATTTTGATTGGAAAAGTTCTGCGAATTTGGCTCCGGTGAAGAAACCTGCGGTTGGACCATTTGTGCTACGTTATCGGCAGGTTTGAATTGTTGTTTCATTAAATAGTTTGCAGATCCAGTCGCCGTTGGTTTCAAAGGTTCCATTACTTCGGTTTGATTGCCAGGTGGCATAATAGGCGGGTTGTCAAACTGAGCTGGTTGGGAGGTTGTATCCATATGAGATTTCATCAAATAATTTGCCGAACCTGTGGCAGTAGGTTTTAAGGGTTGTAATACAGGTTCGTTATTGTTGGTAGTACTATTTGGTGTTGGGTACTGGTTCATGATATTGATACCAGTACTGAAAATGGTTGAGTTTTGACCTGCATTTCCATTTTGGATATTTCCTTGTGCTATGATCGGTGGAATTTGGGTCACAGAATCGGGTGCTTGAATTTGTTTAAAGTGTGATAGCGAGTCCTTCATGTCACTCAGTATTTCACGTTCCTCCTCAGTTTCTTGTTGTTCTGTTGGAACAGAAGAAACTAAAGCACTATTTTTCTTTCTCTTTGCCAGTTGCTTTAGCAATTGGTCCATTGGTAATGAGAGATCAAGTGGACCGTCTTCCGTTGTTGATTCATCTTCTGGAGAGGTAATTTCTGTTCCGGTTTTATGTTGCTTGTCTTTCCCATAATGTGGCGCATCTTGGAAGGTAACTTTCTCAGCGAATCTAACCTTCTTATTTTTAAACACAGAGTTTTTCACCTTACGTCTAACTCTCTTCCTGACTGTCTTACCTGTAAGAAGGAGTGATGCGAAGGAGTCGAAATCGACTTTCCCACCAGAACCAGCCTGAGTCCCTGATGTGTTACCAGCAGCCTCGGGTACATCCTCTTCGACCTCCTCATAAAATTCATTCCCACCTTCTTTGTTAAGAATAGGCCTGGGTCTAGGTATTGGAGCCTTTTCCAATATCATCTGTCTATTTGGCAGTATTCCCGCGAGCAGAGCCTTAGCGAGTAATCTCAGCACAGCAAAAAACTGGCCAATATTCAATGCATTTTTACAACTTCTAAAGATCAAAAATATGCGGCTCTTCAACTCTTCTGTTATGTTGAAGTTTTTCAAGAACTGGAAGATATCCAGCAACTTGATCAACTTACCGTGTGTCCTGGCGGTAATGTAGTTATACCATCTGATATAAGTTCTCAGTTCCTCATGTGTTAACTGAGCCTGTGATAATGACAGCGGAACTCGCAGATCATCAGGAGTTTCTTTGTAGTTATCCTGCAATTCGTGTATTGGATTATGACTATTATGCTTGCCTGGAATGCCACCAGTCTGATTCTGTGGCTCAGATAGAACTTCCTGCGATCTGTGAAGCCCGTTTTGTTGCAAGTAAGCACCACTAGCAGGTGGGACATCCAGTTTACTTTGGGTACTATCTAGTTTGCGCACAAGCGAGGGATCGCTGCTACTTTTCATAGACTCATCCAGAAAATGCAAGTTGTTGTTGTTTGCATTATTGGGTTCGCCAAAATTAAAGGAGACTGAAGGCAAGTTGCCCTGTCTATCATCCGTCCCTGTATTCAACCCAGGGACATTTAGCCAATCGAACGACATTTTGCGATACTTGAAAGTGGGTGATCTATATGTTTTATTTTATCAAATTCCAGAACAAAAGCAGTTTTATAATACCGTATGCCTTCCACAAATATTTTATAAATTGTCAATATATTTTTTGGTATAAGGGTTAGTTGTAAACTCCAGAAAACAGAAATTGAAAACTCAATTCTTTGAATTAAGGGAGAAAGCAATTAATGGTCTTTTCGAGTAGGGAAAAAAAAATCCAGCAAAATAAAAAAAATTGGATATCCAGAATAATAATATACGTTATATTCTAGTTTAATCCAGTTAATTTGATATAGATCTAGAACTACAACGACTGGAAATACGGAAAGTCATTAGGAGCACCCTTTAAATTTTCTTTGAGTTTTTACTTTATTTTTTTTTTTTTTTCTTGTCTTAAACTGACAAAGAAGAAAAAAAAAAAATTATCGCTAGATGCGGGAAGAGGAAAAAAATCAAAACAGCGCAGTGACTTTGGTAGGGAAAAAATGATGCTGTGCGGCTGTTTCTGTGCAAAGTTTCTGTATTTTAATTGCATAACGCATGTATAGTATATATATAACAGATATATTAATTGAATTTAAATATTATTTAGGAAAATATTTAGGTTTTTTGTTTGAATATTATTTCATATCTTTGGTTGGAACTCCTGCAAGGGAGTTGTGTTGATAGAGTGTCTCTTTGTGTTGGTGGCTGTAGTAGTGGTTTTGGTTTTCGTTTTGGGCGTTGATAGTGGTGATGGTAGTTTCGAATTATGTTTCTTGCTCTTCGTGGTGACACCTTCGTTGATCTCTTGTAAAATTTCAGTAACGATTCGTTCCTGTTCGTTGGCGAATGCGCGTGACTCGTCGATTGATGCGTAGAATGCGTCGAATGCGCTCTTGCCCCCGATGTTTCTGTACTTGCGCCTGCGGCCGCCCGTGGTACTGACAGCAGTTAGTTTTGGTTCCGTATGTGTGGAAGCTGTCGTGGGTAGTACAGGTGTAAGTACAGTAGTGGGTTTCTTAGATTTTGTAGATGTTGTTGTTTTTCTCGTTTCTGAAGAGCCAGACTCTGCTGCTGTTGCAGCTATTTCGTGGAGAATTGAGAAATCTCTGTAAATGATGTCGCGGGATCTTTCATGGGAGGTAATATGATGAACTGATCCCGTTATGTCGGGATCGAGTTTCAATTTACCATCAAGTATCAGTTTCTGCTGGCGTAAATATGCGGGTGTGAACCTGTTGTCCATTATCGTCATCTTACGTCGCTTGCCCTTCTTGACGTCATCTAAGTAGTCAAGGAATCCATAGTCCTCTTTCTTCTTCTTTATCATTTCATTCTCAGTTTGTCGCTGTATATACTCTTTCTCTAATTCAGCTACTTTCCAGGAACTGGTCTGTATTTGCATCTTCAAAAAAAATTCTAAGAAATCATGCGAATACTCACTATTATACTTTGCAAAGACAGATTCTCTCTCTTCAAAGGGTAAATGTGAGACATCGACATTTTCATCGGGGTTCCCAAGAGCACATTCAGGATGCTCTAATAGTTTCACAATATCAATCGATTCACCATGGGGTATAGGGTGTTCATTAGATGGCGTTATACAATCTAAATCAACTTCTTTTCTAAGGACATGGTCGATGTCGATGGCCGAAAAAAACGCACAATTTTGCGGCAGTTCATATATTCCCATTTGTTCAGAGAACATCGCTCGGGTCCATAGATTACTAACCTGTAATGCAAGTGCAAGTTTGTACTTGTCCTTATCAGCAACCAAATATCGAATCTCGTCATGAATAGAAATAGCCAGTCGTGCATCCAAGTTATATTTTGCTATCAGATAGTTCATTGAACTACATAACAAATGTAGATAATCAACGCCAGATGATTGAATGGCCCAGTTGATCCTAGAAGGTAAAAATGAGTTTGCCTTTAAGTTTTGTTTAACCAAAGAGTTTGTAATACCACAGCCTAACACAGGTGTCATTGGCGCTCGTTGTTCCGCAATACTTTCCAGTTTGTTAAATAAAATGGATTCAGAACCACCATACCAAAACTTCTTGAATATTTTGGATCTTTTGGTCTTCCCTTTGGTATTTTCGTATAATTTAACGGCTGTTTCCTTTGCTTCCTGCTCACTTAATGAAGGATTGAACTGCTTTAAAAGCTGTGCTGCAAATTTTACACCAGCACCATATATTCTACCATAATTAAAAATTTTAGCTTCATTACGATCACAATTTAGAATATTGGCTGTTTTGGTATGTAAATCAGTACCTTCCTTCTTCGTACCCTCTAAACACATCCAACCAATAGCTGTACCCCCATGAATTTTAAAGACTGAATCGCCAAACAATGATGCAATCCATAGTTCTTCACTGTCCACATCAGCACCAACAAAAGAATAACCTTTAGGTGCAGATATTTGGGCTTTCAATTCAGAGCCTATCCTATTCTTTTTTGCATTGGAAGCAGTTAGCCACGTGCTTTCTACAGCTCTTCTTGTGACTGTGCCCATTGGGATAATATTCGGTATGATAATACCCTGTGTTTCTGTGTCAGTGTTTTTATCGTCATTACTCAATGGCTTGAACTGTTCTGAAAATGTTGATTTAGGTACGACAAATTGGGACATAATTCTTTCTCTGGCAGACATCCAATATGATCCAGCAGCATTCATTTTTAATGCCATAGAAGCCAATTCAGATTTCGATTGTAAAATTTCTTTCTCGAAGAAGTGAACATACGGTTTGCTTAGTAAAGTGGTACAGTTGTTAGCAGGGCCATTAGGATGTGGGACTTTAAGGAGAACTTCTGAACCAAGCTTATCTTCTGGGTATTGATCTGATTTGCTTAATTTTGTGAAATATTCATTCGAAACATCTTCATCAGCCAATTGATAATTTTTATCTAAGTATGTCTGTAAATCATCTTTAGGTTTTGCGAAACACCATCCACATTCCTCGGTCCATATCACTGGAGAGTCCTCCCAGGAAAGTCTAAAAAATAATGGAATGATTCTTGATCGCATTGTTATTTGAGGAATTTTAGTATCTTTGTTTGGAAATAATGATCGGTACCATTCAGGGTATTCTGGAAGTTTTTGACCTTTTACAGGGACACCTTTCTTGGTTAACCTTAAAGGTTTGATATCCCAGTTCAATTGTCGCAACCATGGATCTTTATTTACAGTACTCAAAAAGTTCTTCTCATCTTTAATTTTTACTGTGTCTTCCACTATTTGTACTATCTTGTCTTCAATGAGGGTCTTAGATTCTTGGTATTTACCTTCAGAAGTCTCAACATATTTCTGCCATTTATTATATTCAGTTGGTAGAATACAAGAACTTAAAGCTTTTAGTCCTGCAAATGATACAGGGTGTGGACATTTTTCCAAGAATAGTGGCAATAGTTTATCAAAGATTCTGCTGGTAGCAATAACATCTCCGGCACAGTAATTTACTAAAAGCTCAAAATTGTCTATGACTTCTTGCTTATCAGGTACAGCAAAGTAGTCCCTTAAAGTTTTATCCATCTTAATACCACAGTGGAATAGAGCCACATCAGCCAGTGAGTTCATTGTTGCTACCTCGAGCCAAGGGTCTGTTTCATTATTTAATTCCAATGATTGCGATACTTCTTTTGGGGTCTCTTCCTCATCTTTTGCGGTTTCCTTATTTTTCTTGTTTTTCAGGAACAACGGTCTCTGCCTTGAACACAGTCCTGCTGATGCCACATGGAGAGATAATGTGTCTAAGAAAAAAGATTTGGATGGTTTCAAGTTATACTCTTCCAAGACCCGACTTCGATCATAACCAACGTTATGTCCTATAACTAATCTTTCCCTGTTTAATGTATCCAATGGTATCAGATGTTCTATTTTTTGAGAGCCAGAACCTTCACATATGTATGGAGAACACCATAGATACCATGCTTTCTCTGATACCGCAGTGGCCAAAGTCGGGTACGGCGATATCTTATATAATGTCTCCACATCAAACACAATGGTATCTTCTTCTGGGGATGTTACATTTCTAGGTAGTTTGCCAGGTTCATACTTATACCATCCAGGTTTTCTCAACCAATTCGTTGGTTTATCTGGTATAGCAGTGAACTTATTGGAAGCCATAGTTCGGTAGGGCTCTGATCCGAAATGGCCCAGTTTCTGAAAATGCTCATCCAATGTGTTACCTTGCAACTGTGGTAGTTTAAACGATATAGGTTCCGTTATAGTAGTGCTTTTTCCAAGCAGTTCATGACCCTTCAAAGACAATTTCGCCAGTTTCTCCAATTCCTCATCTCGTCTAACAACTTCTTCACTCTTCTCAACTTTAACCTGTGATCTAGGAAACACTTGTCTCTGTAACGACTCACTCAGATACTGTATCCCTAATGGGTTTGTTCTCGGCACTTCCTGGCTGTATAAACGCCGTACCGGCAATATCGACACGACTGCATTCAGCCATCGATGCCGCAGTCCGGGATGCGCTCGGGTCAGCATAATTATACTATTCTTTTCCTTCTCAAGTTTTCAATAACCTTCAAGTATAATGTATCACTAACAATACCTCACAATTAAAAAGAAAATTTCCCTATCTAAAATACATAACTTTGGCGGCAATATTTCCTAAAATAAAAAAAAAGAAAACACTGATTTCCATTTCTGGGCGGTTTGTTTACATTTTTTTTTTCTTTTGGAGCTTTACTTCACAGAAATGTACTTTTGTACCAGCTACGCACGTGTCCCTCATTCAAGACGTAGTTTGCATGTGATAATATATCATACTTAACGTTCGTATATAATTTATCACGTTATTTTCACCTGATTATAAATCACATACAACGTGATTTTCTTCGTTCTCTGTGTATGTGCAGGAAGGGGAGAGAGAGAATATGAATCTCTTTATCCATTAAAGTTATAAAGAGGTGATTACTGAAATGCGTTACATTTCTATTTTTATTACTGTATTCTGGGTTTCTAATAGAAATATAGTAGGAGTACAAGGTTGTTATTGATAAAATAGCATATATACCATAAATTGACTGAGTGAGAAAGGAAGGGAAAAAAAAAAAAGGCAATGTCTATGATTACTGCGTTGACGCCTAACCAGGTGAGTGATGAGTTGAACAAGATGCAAGCCTTCATTAAGAAGGAAGCCGAGGAGAAGGCCAAGGAGATCCAGTTGAAGGCTGACCAGGAATACGAAATTAAGAAGACAGGTATTGTGCGTACAGAGACCAGTGCCATTGACAGCAACTTTGAGGCCCGTCGCAAGAAGATCATGTTGCAACAGCAGATTACAAAGTCCACAATCTCTAACAAGATGCGTCTGAAGGCATTGAACTGCAGAGAGGAGTCCCTAGATGGGATCTTTGATGAGGCTAAGGAGAAGTTGGCTAAACTTGTGAACAGTGCAGAGTACAAGGACGTTTTGGTGTCATTGATAGTGGAGGCTATGGTGAAGCTTTTGGAGCCATCTGTGATTGTTAAGTTGACTGAGAAGGACTACAAGAAGTACGGCAAGGACGGTAAACTAGTAGACACGATAGTGAAGAGTTATAAGGAGTTTTCGAAGAAGGAGGTTGAGGTTAAGTTCAACGATAAAGACTTCTTGGCTCCATCTGTGATCGGTGGCACTCTAGTCACTGATGAAGAAAGTAAGATTGAGGTTAACAACACTCTAGATGAAAGACTTACTATCCTAAGTCAAGAGGCTCTTCCAGCTATCAGACTAGAACTATTTGGTCCATCCAAGTCCAGAAAGTTCTTTGACTAAAAAGAAAACGAAATGGAATTTTATGTCATATATAAACTATCTTATCTCTATTTTATTTTATTTTTCCTATATACTCTCTAATACATTGACAAGGTAAACGTCGTAAATTTGAAGCTACACACTAAAATATACCAATATTACTGGCTAAAAGCGTCCATATTGAAAATATTTAATGTCTCATTATTACTTTTTTTTTTGTTCCTGATAACGACCCTTAAGAGTAATTTGAGCCATATATAGTAAAAGTCCCAAAACAGTATAATTGCAATTATTTTACAGAAGAATATAACCAAAATCGAGGACAAACACGCTAATTTTTATTACAATGTTGCCAATAGTACGGCATAGATGTGCAGTTAGTACACTCCAAGTTGCGGGCAGTGCCATGCTTTCGAGGATAATGCCCTTGAAAATATACAATAATAAGTTGATGGTACGGCATATCTCAAGGAATACCATGAGACAGAGTAAAAATAAGAAAGATATACCTTTGCTAAAGACACCGGCAGACAAAAGTATTGGGGCATTTCCATCTGCGCACCAGCAGTTACTTTCACTGAAACCCATCACACCTAATGAGTCCTATATTTCCTGTACTGTGTTTGATTCGAAGGGGAAGATTGCAGCAGTCTCCAAGAGATTTCAAAAGTGGCAATTCCTAAGGGAACATTCACTGTTTCCTCGGGACCTAAGGAAAATTGATACATCTTCAGTAGATATTATACCGACAATCCAGGTGAAACCTAATAGCTGCATACTTTTAAATATGTTGCATATCAAAGCATTGATAGAAAAGGATAGAGTATATGTATTTGATACAGTAGATCCGTCGTCTGCTGTGAAATTAGGTGTTCTGATGTATGATTTGGAATCAAAGTTAACAACAAAAGCGGGCACTCAGTCACAGTTGTATGAGCATAGAGCTTTAGAGAGTATACTGATCAATATAATGAGTTCTTTAGAGGCAGAATTTAAACTACATTATTCTATATGTGGAGATATCTTATCGGATCTGGAAAATGAAGTTAATAGAGACAAACTTAGAGAACTTTTAATAAAGTCGAAGAACCTGACCCTTTTTTATCAAAAATCGTTACTGATCCGTGAGGTTCTAGATGAGCTACTAGAGAGTGATGATGATTTGGCCAGTTTATACCTTACTGTGCAGAAGACAGAAGATGACGACTTTGCTGATCTAGAAATGATGATGGAAACGTATTACACCCAGTGCGACGAGTATGTTCAACAGTCTGAATCTCTAATACAGGATATCAAAACCACAGAAGAAATTGTTAATATCATTCTGGATGCGAATAGAAATTCCTTGATGCATCTGGAGCTAAAAATAACCATTTACACATTGGGTTTTACTGTAGCAACTTTAATTCCTGCTTTCTATGGTATGAATTTGAAAAATTTCATCGAAGAAAGTTACATTGGTTTTAGTGCTGTTGTGATTGTTTCTGCCATTCTAGGTTATCTTGTTACTCGCGCAAACTTCAAACGTTTAAAGACTGTTACTACTGTCTCCATGTTGAAAACCACAAATCGTAAAATTCCGACAGCTACAAAGGCAGTTGTTGGAAGAAAGGAATTATGGAATAAGTTCATTAACCGAATATCCTTTAAGAAGGATGCCGGTATTATTCCAGAACATCATTTATGGAACAAGCAAGATAGGGATTTGATCTGGAAATGGCTCATAGATGAAAAGAAAAACTAAAGTTGCCTGTATATTCACTTACTTTAGTATACATATGCATTTTAATTAGCACCAGTAAATAGAAATTAATTTTTTAGTTTAATTTATTCATTGCATTTTTTATAATTATTAAACAAAAATAAATACTATTATATTATATCGTATGAGAAATTTTTGTAATATGTACATAAACAGTAATATTGACTAGTAGCGTGTATGAGTGATATGTTACAATTGATCTTCTTCTTAAACAGTTAGCTTCTCCTTGAATAGAGTATTGATCTCGTTGACGGCTTCTTCGATAGCAGTTGGCTTGTCACCAACACCTTGGAAAACATTGCCCTTACCACCAGCCTTACCACCAATGATACCAGAGACCTTCTTGGCCAAGTCTGGACCAGCAACACCCTTAGATAGAGCATCATCGGAAATGTAACAACCATGAGCCACTCTACCTTCTGGATCATTACCAGTCAACAGGTACATAGATTTGTCTTTAGCAGAAGACTTCATGTACTTGACAGCTTCAGTGATAGCAGTAGCATTAGCTGGAATATCAATAAATTTGACGAAGTATGGGGATTCTGGGTTCTCGGTGAAATGGCCCTTTACTTCATCCAAGACTTGTTTGGCTTCCTTCTTGGCTCTAGCCTTGACTTCATCCTTGACTACCTTTTCAATCTTGGTGAACTTCTCCTTTAGCTCATGCTTGCTGATGACAGAAATGGATAGTTGACCTAGTTGGACACCTAGTTCCTTTAGTTTCTTTTCCTTTAGAGGTGAGAATGGCAACTTAGCGGCAGCTTCTAGATCAGCAGCATATTGATCGGCAATTCTTTGAGCCTCAAAAGCTTCAGAACCAGTAACAGCAACAATTCTTCTAATACCCTTGGCAATACCACTTTCTTCTAGAATAACGAAGTATTTGATATCACCGGTAGACTTGACATGAGTACCACCACAGAACTCAATGGAGTACTTGCTCCATTCTTCATTGGATGGGTTAGCTAGAAGGTCTTCGACTGGCTTACCGACGGAAACAACACGGACAGGGTCTGGGTAGGTTTCACCAAAAACAGCACGGACAGAGTAGATAGACTTAGCTAGATCCAATGGGACATCCTTGTAGTAGACGTTGAAGTTTTGCTTGATTTGTTCATTAGAGATGTTTTCAACCTTAGTAACTTCCTCGATGGTTAGACCCTTCTTGTGAGAGAAATCGAATCTCAACTTTTCTGGAGCAACCAAAGAACCTCTTTGGTCAACGTCATTACCTAGAGTTTCCTTTAGAGCGTAATTTAGAATATGTGTACCTGTGTGGTTGTTCTTGATTGGGAAACGACGTAGCTCATCGTAAGAAGCAATGATGGTGTCGTCAACAGATAGCTTACCTTCGCTCAAAACACCAGTGTGGAAAACAAAACCGTTGTATAGTTGAACGTTATCGACAGTGAACTCGGCAGCATCGTCAATAACAATTTTACCAGTATCGTATTCTTGACCACCTTGTTCGGCGTAGAAACAAGTCTTGTCTAGGATGATACCGTACTTCTTACCTGCTTCAGAGATTTCATTAACAAACTTCTCACCGTCATGCAATTTTAGAATCTTAGCTTCAACATTTTCACCACCATATTTGAAGCTGTCATCAGTTTTTGGAACCTTAGCTTCGTTCAATTCACTAATGGAATGGACATCTAACTTGATCAACTCATCACCACCCTTTTGGCCACCTCTCTTTGAGGCTTCGTAGGACTCTTGCTTAGCTTTCTCGAAACCAGGACCATCGATCTTCAAACCTTGTTCTTCAGCCATCAACTCAGTTAAATCGACTGGGAAGCCGTAAGTGTCGTACAGTCTCCAGACTTGCTTACCGTCTAGGGTCTTAGATTCGGTTTGAGAAGCAGCGGCAGCGTACTTTTCGAATAGTCTCTCACCACGGTCCAAGGTCTTAGCGAAAGAGCTTTCTTCTTCGTCCAAGATTTCGAACAAGAAGGATGGGTCCTTACCTAGTTCTGGGAAGATGTCCTTGACTTGGTCGATCAAAGTTGGGGCCAAAGTAGAGAAGAAGTTACCAATTGGGTAGTTCATGTATTTACGGGCGTAACGAGCACCTCTTCTCAAGATACGTCTTAGCACGTAACCTCTACCTTCGTTGTTTGGAACACCACCGTCGGCCAAAGCGAACATCAAAGTACGGACGTGATCGGCAAGAACTCTGTAAGCTGTGTCGATGTTGTCCTTGTCCTCGTCACCGAACTTACCAGTGTACGCTCTAGCGCCGGTGATCTCTTGGATACGGGTGAACAAAGGTTGGAAAACATCGGTGTCGTAGTTGGATCTGACGTCTTGCAAGACGGAGACCAATCTTTCGAAACCCATACCGGTATCGATGTGCTTTGCTGGTAGGGACTTCAAGGAACCGTCCTGTTCTCTGTTGAATTGGATGAAAACCAAGTTCCAGACCTCTAGGACATCTGGATCATCCATGTTGACCAAGGAGGCCGCGTTTCTGCCACCGATTCTGTCGTAGTGGATCTCGGAACATGGACCACATGGACCTTGGTCACCCATTTCCCAGAAGTTGTCCTTGGCGTTACCTGGCAAGATGTGGTCGTCTGGCACACCGACTTTTCTCCACAGTTCCAAGGCCTCGGTGTCAGGTTCCAAACCTTGTTTGGCATCACCCTCAAAGTAAGTAACATACAATCTGTCAGCAGGGATACCGTACACTTCAGTCAACAGTTTCCACGCGTAGTCGATGGCTTCTGTCTTGAAATAGTCACCGAAGGACCAGTTACCCAACATTTCAAAGAAAGTGTGATGGTACGAGTCCTTACCGACATCTTCCAAGTCATTGTGCTTACCACCGGCTCTAACACACTTCTGAGAGTTGTATGCACGCTTCAAAGTGTAAAACTCCGAGGAAGGGTCGACAGTACCTAGAAAGATAGGCTTGTATTGGTTCATACCAGCGTTAGCGAACAACAAAGTTGGATCATCGAATGGGACCACTGGAGAAGACTTAACAAACTTGTGTTCCTTAGACTTGAAGTAGTCCAGGAAAGTGTTTCTGACGTTTTGAGCCGTCCATTTCTGCTTGTCACCGATAGTCATCCTGGTTAAATTTCTTCTATCGACACGAATATACTTATATGCTCTAGAAGTAAACGTTTTGAAAAGAGAGAAGAGAAAGCAGATATTATTTTAATATTACTATTATTTCCTTTCTAAAAAAAATTAAAAAATTTAAGAAAGCAAAGATCAACTAGAAAACTCAAATATATTATAGAAACCAAAAAAAAAAAATACGTCAAGAAAGGAGAGAGAGAGGGTATAAAACTATAACAACTTCCATTACATTACATTACAGAGAGAAGAAGAAGCTCATCGCGTTCGTTTTCGTTATTTTTTTCAATTTCCCACTTTTGCTGGAGAGAGAAGAAAGCTCTTTGGAGAAAATTGAAAAAAAAAAATTTTTTTTCCAGTGCTTAACAAAAAAAAAAAAAGAAAGAAAGAAAATTAATGACTAATTACCTTACCCTGTTTGGTATCAGGGTAATTTTGATAAATGAGGAGGGTAAATTGATTATGTCTGGGTAAATTATGTTACGTTTAGTGTGTTATTTATTAGTTACGCCTAATAATGTATATATCTATATATATAGGACACTATTTGATTGTGAATAACACCTTGTGTGGTTACCATGCTCTATCTTGTAGGTTGGTTGGAGATGATGGATTTGGTGTGGGTTGCATATTATATATCCACAGTTGATGGATACTTAGAATATTGATAGGTTGTTTATTTTTTTCTTATTATGAAATGAAACCTTCTCGCTTGTTACTGGATACATCTTGCCCTTAGAACAATGGGTGGATGTCCTTAAGGTATTATATATATATATAGATGTGTGTATTGTACTTTTGGATATATTTCTGTATATTTTTGTTTATGACACAATAGAAGGTAGAGAAAGAGTAGTTTAATGAAAATGGACACTAGTTGGAAGATATTCGAGTATTGTGAATACATTGTCAGGAACAACCACAGGATAAAATGTGACCAGGAGTTGCAAGGTGACGACTGGGAATATTTTTACTGGTTCAAGGACTTTGACAAGACGGTTAGAACATTGCATCCATGGTTTACTGAGTTCTACGAGACAGGTACGGTAAACATCCCCGGTGCCAGACAAGCAGACATGATCACACTCCTCACCATCTCGGACCGAGTGCTAATCAAAATCATTCTGAACAACTGCGAAGACGACTACTGGGCTGAACCACAGGCCCATATTCTGATGGAACTGTCCAAGGGAGAGATCACTGGCAGGCAGATCATTGCCCATTTCAACAGCGTACTCAATGGACATTGCTGGTGAAGCACTTCCCCCCCAGACAACTTCAGTGTCCCTTTACCCGGTAAAAGGAATACAATAGCGAGGGCTGAAGAAAACAGGATTTACTCTCTTCTCTGTGTGTGTGTCTGTCTCTAATAAAAGAACTGAGCAAGCACCGAACTTGAACAATTGAATATCGAGATGTGGTTGCCTGTTCTTGGAAAAAAAAAAAAAAAAAAACAGCCTTAGTTCCCCTGATTTCGTTGGATTTACAAAGCAAGAATTTAACACATACTTGTCTTTCTTAATTTATTTAATTTTCTTTTTAATACAGTTCTTTATATATTTATATTTATAATTATTCTATAATTGCATATTGAAGCAAGGTAAAAGAAGCTAAGTTAGAAAATGCTGGTGCAATTGCTATGGTTTTCGCTGTTTCTGTTGACTTCTGCACTGGATGTGGTTGTCGATGAAAGAGCACGGGCATGGACGTTGTTGTCGTGGCTGTCTCCCTCAAATAAAGATCTACTGGCTGGGTTATACCCTTATATAACCGGTATTGAGGAAATTGAAGGCAAGGACACATTTCAAGAGTTTTTGGTGGACAAGATAAATGAGCTTGGTGATAAGGACCTGGCCTCGTTGTTCGAGCTCACTTATGAGAACTACCCTCTCGGTATGATTGATGACGGTGCAATTGGGTACGCTGGTGTAAACCAGAACGTTGCTGTATTGAATGGTGTCAATTACACAACTCCTGACCAAGTTTTCTATTTCAAGACCAATGACTTGAAACAACAGGCTGAAGTAGAGGACTTGAGGTTGTTGAGAGACAGCGATGTAGTCATCGGTGACTCTCAGGCAGACTCAATTCCATTGATTTTGTTCTATGGTTGTCCCGGTACTGAAGAATTCGATGAATTTAGTAGATCCTTGTTCAATGAGGCCACCCAGAGTAAGAAACTGAGATATGTATGGAGAAGTACGTGTGGCCCCAAAGCCCCACTAGACTATAATCCATTCCCAGTTGGTATTACTGTCAACTCATTGAAGGATGATACCGAGAAGATATTGAACTCCGGTATTGAACTTGACCTGCCCAAAGGGATTGAAAAGATTGACACTGCTGAGCTAGCAGATACTACAACCGAAGATCTTGAAAAGTTGGATTTCAAGTTAATAACTTTCCTAGCAAATTATTTCAGAAAGAATGGCAGAGATTTCAGGAAATTCTTTGAGTATTCTAAGAAGACCATTAACAATTTGCCTCTTTTGATTCCACAAATCCTGGATACTGAGGAAAAGGAAAGTACTATTCTTGAATCTAACGAATTCTTGAAGGAGATTAACATTGACCACAACATGCTAGGTATTTATGTCAATGGCCAGTACATCAAGTATCCGCTAGCTCATTTGACAACGCTATTGAATGTAGTTAAGACTGAACTGCAATATGTCAACGGTGTTCGGGATATCTTGAAAACGCACTTTAAAAATGTGTCCATCTCAACTGTCAAGAAGTTAATAAGATACTACTCGGTCTTTTCAGTTCCAAACTTGGATACTTTTCAGCCTTACAAGATTGACACACATAGAATTGTTGGCTACTCTGAATCTGTTATTTACTTCAATGATATTGAAACCGAAAGTGTATACTCCTCTTTGGATAATAATGTTGATGCATTTTTCCAGGAATCGAAATTTGGTGAGCTTCCAGAGTTGAGACAAAATTGGAATGAAATTGTTTTTGTTATTGATTTTGACAAACTGAAGTATGATATGGAGGTAAAGGCTGCTTTGGAAGCACTGTCGAGAACACTCCAAGTTGTTGAAACAGGTTACCCTCAAAGAATTGGTTTGATTCCATTCTCAACCTCTGGTAAGGATAGCAATGTAAAAAGGATTTATGAATTGAAAGCGAGAGATGATCTCTCTGGAATTTCTGATTTAATTACTGATCTGGTTGAAAATCCAGGAAAAATAAGAGATAGTAAATTCAAGGATATTCCTGATTATAAAAATGTCTTAAAGGATTTGTCCATTGATGAAACTTCGATCATCATCAATGGTGATGTTTTCAGATTCAAAAGTAACTCTTGGAACTACTACCTCGCAATGACAGTTAAAAGAGATGTCAAACAAGTAAAAGATGAACTGAAGAAGATGGGTGAATATAGAAAGGATCTTAACATCAGAGAGTTACTGCACTCAAAATCTCTTCCAAAGAGAAATATTAAATTTACCACTAATTACTTTGATGAAGCTACTTATACCAGAGTTAATAATACTGCCCTTCAATTATTTGAAGACCGTATTTTAGAACAATCAAAATATACTGGGTATAATCTACTACACACCATTACGTTAATTGATGACTTCAATACAAAAATTGCCATTGAACGCTTGAAGGAAATTGTCAAAAACAAATTTTCTGGTGTCAAATTCAGAGTTATACATACTGGTGATGTTGGTAAGAAATCATGCTGGGCTGGCTTTACTAAAAGCAAAAATAACATTGACTTCTCTAAGTTCAAATCTGGTAGATGCTCAGTGTCACCTGCAACTAATACCAATGTTGACTCATATTTAAGTAGCTGGCTACTCGATATTCCACCTCATGACTTAAATGGCACCCCGATGCTAGTTGTGAATGGTAGAGTAATCTTTCTTAACGACGGTTATGTTCCAGAAACTAGTGATATTGAAGCATTCCTTACCCAAGAAAGCAAAAGAACCCTGGATTTAATCTTTGTCATGGAGCAGATATTTAAGAGCTTCTCGTCCAAAAAGATAAATCCATCGTTCATGGAATCTATGTCTTCTTACATGACCAAACTATATTATCACTCATCTGATCTTAGTGAAGGTCCAATGTTCTATTCAACCGAGACATCTCTTCCAAGAATGGATTTAGGCAATTTGAATGATATCAACGATATTACAATGTTTAGTCTTTTTGAAGATGAGGACAGAGAAGTGGATATAAATTTGGTTTTGGATCCTGTTGAGGAACGTTCGCAAAAACTATTATCTTTGGTCGAAAATTTCATTGATTTACCATTTGTTAACATTCATTTAACCTGGTATGGTACTGAGAAGATAAACCTTACACCAAATCAAAGAATATATCTGGATGATGCCGAGGATCTTACTCCAATAATATCTGCTGGTGTAGATTTTGAGATTGATAAGCCATGGCACGTTAAGACAGATGAGAACGGAAATATTGATCAATTCATGGTACAAGCCCATGTATACCCTGCCAAGGATAGAGTTGAATTGGGCAACGTTGAAGGCCAAGCCAATATTTGTGTTCAATTGCGTGATTCTAATGGTAAAATTGTCTCTAAATCGAAAACCATGAGTACCTACGGTTATGCTCAACTAGGTATTAGTGACCTCTCCCTAAGTTATACTGTTGAGTCTTGTGACCCTAGATTTAAAGTTGACTCTTTCAGTATTAACCCAAAGGCAGAATATGTTCCTACCGATAAATTACAGTGGAGGTCATCGCTTCCTGAAATTATATATGTCAAAGTTTCTCCAACTGGTAAGAAAGATGACACTGAGTATGATACTGAGAAAATTAATTTATTCACTGTATTGTACAACAAGGATGATGAAGAAAAATTCAAGACTACTGTGTTGAACACAATCCTAACTACTGGTGGTAGACCAATCACATTCTATGTCTGGGACGAACCTACTATTTCCAAGGAGTTCCGTGATTTTGCGACGGTCGTTCCTTCTTCTGTCAAAGGTAAGGAGGTAAGTATTGAGTTTGTTGGTTACGAATGGCCATTGTGGATCAGACCACAAAGATTCAGGGAAAGAAGACTAGCAGCATCTAGTTTGATCTTCCTAGATATGTTATTCCCTACTGATGTAGCTAAACTTCTCATTATACCACCTGATATGAAAACCATTGACATCGTTGACGTATACGACTCTGAAATAAAGAGAATGATTGCAATGCCAAAGATGACCGGAAAGGGTTACTGGAGCACTGGTTATTGGGCCGACAATTTGGAGAAGAATAATGCTGTTTTCCACTCTACGAAACCCTTCATCTTCATCAACATGAAGCAAATGAGAACTGCATATGGTGGTGATTACTTGAGAATTCACTACCAAAGAATTTCGACGGATATCAATTCGCTACAAGTTCTTGATCAAGACCTATTAAACGACCTACAGTTCCAAATACCTTTCCGTACATTACGGAAATCAGCTATTAAACCCGTTGAAGTCAACACTGCCAAGTTCAACAAATTGAAGGCAAAGTTGAAAGATTTAACTGGAAAGATTACTGTAGAGGACAAAAAAAATCAAGAAGAGAACTCTATTGATGACGAATTGTAGGCACAACAAAAAGAATAAATCGAAAGGTAAAATTTTTCAAACGTTATAGAAAAGCAATGTGGAGAAAAGAAGAAAAAAAAAATTAGTATATAAAAGTGCGACGTTCAAAAACTATTATATATATAACTAAATTCAGTCTTCCAATTATGATTCACCTTTTGTGGAAAAATCCCGCAACAAATGTTGTGAATCCATAAGGCATTGTTATAGTTTTAATTTTTTTTTTTGCAGTATTTTCCTAAATAGTACATAAATTTTGGAAATGTTCAACTGTTCGACAATGGAGTACCATTTCTTTTTTTCATGTGAATAATTTTTTTTTTTTCTGTTCTTTCCATCATAAACAACCGGAGAGAGAGTGGGAGAGAGAACCTGGGGGGGGAAGGAGGGCAGCCCAAAAAAAAATTTGAAAAAAATCGATGAGCTTCAAAACAATGGTATTTTCGAATGTGTCAAAATATTCTTATTCTTTCATTCAAGGAAAGCTCTCATCGTCATATTATCTTGTATTGTATTTTGAAATATATTTAAAGGTGGTAAAATAAAATAGAACTAGCTACTTTTTTCTTTATTTTTTGGTTGGTGTAGTTGAATATTTTCTGGCTGCATCATTTCCTTATCAATTTGGTTACAAATCGAAAGCAGTTATAAACAGAGGAATCCTGTTAGAAAAGTGAATATAAAACTGAAAACCCCGGGAAGGTTTATATTGTAATTGAGTGTTTTTTGAAGTAGAAAAGGAAAAGTATGGTCGGACAAAATGGTAATACTGGCAATACGAACAATGAAAACGTTCATATTAAACCTGATCCAGAAAGGAAATTGGAGTTTTTGAAAAGAATTGTGACTGATGAAGCTTTCCCTTTGAATGCTGAAAAGAGACAAAAGACTAATAATGGTACTGTGAATCCTGAATCCAGTTTTAATTATGGTGAGCAACCTAAGAGAAAAAGGCTTGCATGCTACAATTGTAGAAAGAGGAGGAAGAAGTGTACATTAGACTTCCCATGTGCCAATTGTAAGAGACTGCATTTGGTATGTAATATAAACGAAGAAGATTTACGGAAGAAAAGATACACAACTTCATATGTGACATCTCTGGAGGAACATATCGCTCATTTGGAAACTTCAATGAAGAATTTAGTAGAGGCATTTGACCCAGCAAATAAAGACGCAATATTGGAATCTATGAAACTAGGGGATGTTATTCGTGATGGTTCCCCATCTTCTAGACAATCTTCTCCTGATTCAAAACGAGATGAAGTTGCTAATGCACAGCCTACAGTACCGGTATTAGGTACATTCCGTGAGGAAAGACCACCAAGTGTAACTGATGATTCAATGAAACAAAGCTCCGAAAAGCCAAATGTGACTTTAGAGAAGCCACGGAAGTCATTTGTTAAGGGTAGTATCTACATGGACAGCACTAATAACAAAGCGAGAAACACGTCACAGCCTAATTCATCTGTATCGGTTTCGTCTTTGTTGTCGTCAGGTAGATCATCACCTACCGGGGACTCTAAGGAACGTATTTCTGACTTAAAGACAACTGTTATTGTTCGGAACAATACCTTGACGGGGGCATCGAAGAATGCTCTTACATCTGATTATAAGATCTTGAAATCACTATCAAATTTTTACAAATGGTTATACCCTGGACATTTTATATTCGTTCACAGGGAAAGTTTCCTTTATGGGTTTTTTGTTCATTCCGAAAATAATTATAAAAATTCACAATATTGCTCTGAGGAACTTGTTTATTCCATGTGTGCTATTGGTTCTCGTTTGTCTCCAGAGCTTAGACCCTTATCAGAGGTTTTCTATGAAAAGAGTAAGAAAGCTCTATTAGAAATTGTCTTTGATGAGCAAAGTGTGGCCACGATTACGACTGTCCAGGCACTATTCTGTTTAGCCTTCTATGAACTAGGAAAGGGTAATATGCAAATGGCATGGTACTTCTCCGGCCTTGCTATTAGGGTAGGCTATGCCATGGGATTTCAATTAGATCCTAAGGTTTGGCATATGGATGATGACCCTGATGAAATTTTGACTCAAAGTGAATTGGAGATTCGTTCCCGTATCTACTGGGGATGTTATATTGCCGACCATTTTATATGTCTAATGTTGGGTAGGAACTCTACATTGAGTGTCAGTAATTCCACAATGCCAGAATCGGATGAGCTACCAGAAGTTGAAGGTACCGAGGAATTTAGGTTTATTGGTAGACATGTTCTACAGATATCTCTACCCTTAAAGAATCTTATTGTTCTGTCAAGAATTGTCCAGGTGTTCACCTCCAAAATTTTCATTGAGGCGGACAGCATGGAGAACAAGGTTCAATTACTCAGAGGTTTCAATGTGCAGGTGGAATGTTGGAGACAATCACTTCCCGAGTTCTTGCAATGGAACGACAAGACATTGAAGGACCAAGACATTACTACTGACCCTACCATTTCTTATTTCTGGTATTACTATTACATTGTGCTGATGACTTTTAACAAGCCATTTGTTAGTGAATCTGAGGAGTTTATGTCATTGATTGAAACCCTTGTAGGACAACTGGAGACGTTGTTGGGAAACTTCCAAACCAAGATGGGTGGGTTCAAGAAAGCCACGTTGTTCCAACTGTACGCATGCCTGTTGGCGTCCACTTGTCTCAAGACATTCCTGGAGCAGACACTATCCCCTTATAAAAACATCAAGTACAAGAAATTGAAGGGGTTCTTCGACAACATCTTGAAGAATGAGTTATCTGATACGTATGAATTGGCACTTGCTGCACAGGAGGACCAGGAGATCGACCAGTTCAACTTCGACATGGGACCCACACTGTACCCACTAAACCAAGTGAACAACGATGTCACGTATACACACGACTTCTCGTTGAGCAACGAGATCGACGATATCATCAGAGACTTCTTCGGTGCGGAACAAGTAGATATTACAGGTACACAAGACCAGCCCGTGATACCGGACACAGGCAACACATCAACAATACCACAGGTGAGCGAACATACATTACCCATGCCACAACCACAACCACAGGTACTAGTAGCACCAGCACCAGCACCAGCACCAGCAAGTACCATAATGCCACAGTACGAAGCAATCCCTACACCTCCGAAATTCGCACACCTGTCCAGACCAGTACCGAAAGTCAAAAACAAGAAACACACAGGAACGTTATTCATGCATACACAGAGATAGAAGTATGTAGATATATAGTAAAAATATGTTGTACGACACAAATATAACATAATGTGTCATTTCAAATGCAGAGATAACATATAAATATACAGTCTTTACACTGGGACATATAATATATACTAAAGTCTTATGTAAGGATGTAAATCATCTCCATTTACCCGGCCATATTAGTGGGAAGATGAAGAAAATTGAAAATCCGGAAATAAAAAAAAGTTATCGTACTTGAACCCGGGTAATGTCTCTCAGAATCTACCGTACAGTGAACGTAGTTTCTTTCTTTTTTTTTGTTTTTTAACATATTTTAGAGGATAATCTTTCTTTCTTTTTTTTTTTCGCTTTCAGCTCTCTTCGTTATCAGAAAAAAGAAAGGAATTAAAAAAAATGGTGCAAGGTACGAGAATTTCTCTGTGCGGGGGGGGGAGCGGGAGGCTGGAAAAACCATCGTGGGAAATGTTCCAACGGGGCAACTCACTCTCTTCTTTTTTTTTTTCGCGGTGTAACGTACAATACATAGGCGAGAGTCACTGAGAAAGATGCGCATAGAAAGGTATGGTGTATATCTCTGTGTGTGTGTGTCTCTCTCTCTGTAGCTTGTGGAAAGATTGTTTTGGTTTTTTGGTTTATTTTATCACAATGATTTCCTTTCTGGCTTAGAAATGGCCGTGGAGGATGGGTAAGGAAGTAAGAAAAAAAAAATTTTTTTTTGCGATGAGCTAGCACAAAAATAGGTGATGACTTACTATAAATAAATAAAATAGAAACACATATTATAATATATATTTCATTTTTTATTTTATTTCATACTTTTAATATTCTATTATTCAATTGGTAAGAAACTAAGAAAAAAAAAAATACAATAAAAAAACCATCAAATAAAGTAATACTATGGTATTGTTTTCGCCTAGACCAGAACAAGCTCAATTGAGTGGTTCTTTCAAATCGTTGCTGTTACAACACGATGTTGTATTGGAGAATATACTGATACCTTCTCCTCCTATGTCGCCACGCTTCTCTCACGATGAGGAAGATATTGGTTCCGGTGTGGTCGTGGCACCTCATCACCACAATGACTCAATTTTGCTGCACTCGAGTCTTGATTTCTTGGGACAGTACAGGAATTTGGGTAATTGTAACAATGTTACTTCTAATACTAATGCTACCGTACAGGTGGCTGTGGAGCCTAGACATACTAGATCTGCTTCTACATTGCCACGTACTTCCTCGCATGCTAATATGGTGAGGAAAGAAATACCGGAGAGATCGTCTCGTAGAAGAGTGCCTCGTAGAAACTACAGGGCTGACCTGGAATTGCAATTATCCGAGAGGGAGGAAGAGAAGGAAAGACCTAGAGCTACTAAGAAGCTGGCTGATCTGCCTAAACCCGTGGTTAAACCGGTGATCAAGCCTGTGGTGAAACCTGTGGTGAAACCTGTGCCTAAGAAGGTTCATAGTTCATCTTCTAACTCCTTGGTTAACTCTCCTATTGCTTCTGCTAGAGCTGTTAACACAGCCCCTCAGTACGTGCCTAACATGTCTTGGTCCAAATTAGTGGATTATTCACCTCCATTGTCTACGTTACCTGTTAACAATAACAGGTGTTTGAAAATTGAATGGAAGGGGTCTTCTATGGACCTGTCTCAGGACCCATTGAAGGACAAGTTGCACCCTGCAGAGCTAGTTCTGGCAGAAACTTTGAGACTTCCTTGTGATTTGTATTTGGATTCGAAGAGAAGGTTCTTCCTTGAGAAAGTGCACAAATTGAAGAAAGGTCTCCCATTTAGAAGAACCGATGCTCAAAAAGCATGTAGGATTGATGTCAATAAGGCTTCGAGACTGTATGCTGCTTTTGAAAAGGTGAATTGGTTGGATGACTCTAACTTCCAAAAATATTTGTGATTATTTTTTTTTTCCATCTTTCCTCCCTACTTCTCACTCTCATAATTTCATCATTCATCACCTCTCATCTCAATAATTTTTTCTGAATATTCAATTATACCATTGAATATTATTTTATCATTCGCATAGGAGCATCATCAATTCAAATCTAATAATTAATAATATTTTTTCGGTCGGTTTTTACATTTTCTTGGGTTCTATCTGGTTTTAAATTTCACGGTTTTCACATTTTCTATTTTATTTTATTCTTTTATTATTTTTTTTTTTTTCTCAAATTGTCTCTTGTTTTATTGGTTACAATATTTGTGTTACTTTTTTTTTATTATTCTATTTTTTTGGTGTCATTCAACTCAAGGTTGTTTTTTTTTACCTTATTTCTGTCCTATTGTTATCCTATTTTATCTTCCTTTTTCCAGTTGTTTTTTTTTTTTAAAAATTTATTCTAATCTGTTTTATTTATTCAATCTAGTAGACTATACGTAACAAATAAATATATTGTAACTATTCCTTATTTTAAATCACTTTGTCCTGAAATATGACTACAGATGAAACCAAATCTACATGATTTAGTTGTTTTCCTTTGATTGTTGAAATATTCGTCTATTAAAAGTCTTACTATACATCTTTATGTGCCGATATAGATCAGTGACACTACGAAAATCTATGTTCTTTGAAATTTTTGTTGTTTTGGTTGTTGCTTTAGTTTTATATTAGCATGTTTATTCGCTCTCGCTTGAATCCTCGCTGGAACTATTGCTAGAGTTGTCTTCGTAGACGATTTCTCCTTCTTTATCATCCTTTGCGTCAGGAATTTCTAGTTCTTGGTGGGTTTCCTTGTTCTCTGCTGACACTTCATCGTCAAATATAATCTTCTTATTTGATACTACTGGTAGTTTCTCAGCTGGGGAACGGGATTGGCCTTGACCCCATATGGATGGATCCTCGAGTAATGTACCTTCGACGGAGATAACTCTACCTGTAGTATAAACACTTCTGACTCTGAACTTAATCTTGCTGTCGATGTTTTCACCATTGGAGTCAACCCAGTGTCCAAGTGATCTGTTGTTGTAGTTCGATTTACCACTATCCTCTTCGGTTTGTTCCTCTGTTTCTTCGTCTTCGTTATGTACGAAAGACCAATCGCCCGGTATATTATTCTTCTTAATGCTGGCATTGAATGCATCGTGGATCAATATACCGATATGGGATGCAGATTGTATGAAAATGTGACCCTCAAGTACGTCACCTACTTGTGGTTGCCAGACGTAAAGGTCAACATTGCACCAAGTGAAACCGAATGGAGTATCAGGGGTGACCTTCACCAATTTTTCGTCCGCATTCTCGTCATTCAATGGATCAGCATCGATTATTTCCAGATTCTCATACCCAAGAACAACACCGCCTACTTTGCTGTTATATTTCATTATCATAGGGTCCAAATGTTGTCTCATTATACCTTGCTTTGCATCCTTCAAGTACATTGGTGCCAAAGACACATACATCGCAAATGGAACTCGTAATATACAGTTAGATACACCAGTCTCAGAGTTTACTGGGTTCTTAACTTGCTTCTTGTGTTTCTTCACAAATTGAAGTTTGCGTTCTTCAGCATGTCTTTTAACTTGCACCATTCTTTATTTTTTATCTTTATTGAAGTCGTTTTAGTCTTAAAGTGATCTCAGTTAATAATACCTTTTTCCTATAATTTTTTGCCCTGAAAAGTAGAAAGTAACACTTTCAACTAAGTACCAATAAAAAATAGTTCGACACTGATCGAATCAACAGAGAGGACTAAACACTATATTATAACAATATTTGAATATTTTCAATTATTCTTTTTTTTTTGCGATGAGCTCATCGCAATTTTTTTTTTCAAAAATAAAAATTTTTTTTTTCAGAACTTTACCCGGGTTGAAAAATTTTTTCAAAATAGAAAAAAATTTTTTTTCCTTCAAATAAAAAACTTTTATGAAGCTCATCGCATCTCATCGCTATTTGTATTATTTTGAATATTGATTCATTTTGAATACAATTGGTTTTATTTCAGCGCTAAAACAGATCACCTACCTTTTTATTGTATATTAATAACCTGTCTGGGAAGTTTGAACAGGCAAGAGAGAAGAAAAGAACAAGAATATTGTCGGTTCGAAGAAGGTGAAGAAAGGAAAGGGAGATATAAAAAAAAATAAAGTAAAATACTGAAAAATGGATATCTCTAAACCAGTAGGTTCTGAGATTACATCCGTTGATTTCGGTATCTTGACCTCTCAAGATATTAGAAATCTTTCTGCTAAGCAGATCACAAACCCTACAGTTTTGGATAACTTGGGTCATCCTATTGCTGGTGGTCTTTATGATCTGGCTTTGGGTGCCTTTCTAAGGAACTTGTGTGGTACTTGTGGTCTTGATGAAAAATTCTGTCCTGGTCATCAAGGTCATATTGAACTACCTGTTCCATGTTACAACCCATTGTTTTTCAACCAATTGTACATCTATTTGAGATCAGCTTGTTTGTTTTGTCACCATTTCAAGTTGAAATCTCTGGATGTGCACCGTTACGCCTGTAAATTGAGACTTCTTCAATACGGTTTGATTGATGAATCATACCAAGTTGATCATGTCCAACTAGACAATGCTATGGAGGCTATTGAAGATGATGGTGATGAGGAATCATCTAAGAACGACATGTCCACAACTTTGGCTAGGGAATTGAAAGCTAGACGTAAGGAATTCGTTGAGATTTCTATTGCCAAGGCTATCTCGGAGGGAAGAACCACTGAAAGAGGTACTTTCACCGCTACTGTCAACGATGAGAGAAAGAAGTTGGTCCACGAATTCCATAAGAAGATTTTGATGAGACCAAAGTGTGACAACTGTGGTATGTACTCTCCAAAGTTCAGAAAGGATGGTTTCACAAAGATTTTTGAAACTGCTTTAAATGAAAAACAACTGACAAACAACAGAGTTAGAGGTTTTGTCCGTCGTGATATGTTGAAGAAGAAGGAGCAAAGTGACAAGTTGGAAGGTAAGGAAACTTCCGATGAATCCTTCGACATCGGTAGAAACCCAACCTCTAGACCAAAGACAGGTTCTACTTATATCTTGTCTACAGAGGTCAGAAACATCTTAAGTGCCGTTTTCAGAAAGGAGCAACAAGTTCTTCAATATGTTTTCCACTCCAAGCCTAATTTATCCAAAAAACTGGTTAAGGCTGATATGTTCTTTATGGATGTTTTGATTGTTCCACCAACTAGATTCCGTCTACCTTCTAAGTTGGGTGATGAAGTCCATGAAAATGCTCAGAACCAGCTTTTATCTAAAATTCTAACAACCTCCTTGTTGATCAGAGATCTAAATGATGAACTATCAACACTACAAAAGGACAAGGTTTCTCTAGAAGACAGAAGAATAATATTCAGTAGATTGATGAATGCCTTTGTTACCATCCAAAATGATGTGAACTCCTTCATTGATTCTACCAAAGCTCAAGGTAACACTGGTGGTAAGGTACCAATTCCAGGTGTTAAGCAAGCTTTGGAAAAGAAAGAAGGTCTTTTCAGAAAACACATGATGGGTAAGCGTGTTAACTATGCTGCTCGTTCTGTTATTTCCCCAGATCCAAATATCGAGACTAACGAAATTGGTGTTCCACCTGTTTTTGCTACAAAATTGACATACCCAGAACCGGTTACCTCTTATAATATCGCTGAGTTGCGTCAAGCAATTATTAATGGTCCAGATAAATGGCCAGGTGCTACTCAAATTCAAAATGAAGATGGTTCCTTGATTTCTCTTGTTGGTATGACTTTGGAACAACGTAAGGCACTAGCTAACCAGTTGATGACACCATCTTCTAACCCAACAACTCACACTTTAAACAAGAAGGTCTATCGTCATATAAAGAACAGAGATATTGTGTTGATGAACCGTCAACCTACCTTGCATAAAGCCTCTATGATGGGTCACAAGGTTAGAGTCCTTCCAGGTGAAAAGACATTACGTTTGCATTATGCTAATACTGGTGCTTACAACGCTGATTTCGATGGTGATGAAATGAATATGCACTTTCCACAGAATGAAAATGCCAGAGCTGAAGCTTTCAATTTAGCAAACACTGATTCCCAATACCTGACACCAACTTCTGGTTCTCCAGTTAGAGGTCTGATCCAAGATCACATTTCTGCTGGTGTTTGGTTGACAAGTAAGGACAGTTTCTTTACCAGAGAGCAATATCAACAATATATTTATGGTTGTATCCGTCCTGAAGATGGACATGCTACTAGAGCCAAGTTGGTCACTTTGCCACCTGCTATTCACAAGCCTGTGCCGCTGTGGACTGGTAAGCAAATTATATCTACGGTTCTATTGAATGTTACTCCACCAGATATGCCAGGTATCAATTTGAAATCTTCTAACAAGATTAAGAATGAATACTGGAGTAAGCACTCGACTGAAAATGACGTTATATTTAAGGATGGTCATTTGTTGTGTGGTATCTTGGATAAATCTCAATACGGTGCCTCTAAGTACGGTATTGTCCACTCTCTACATGAGGTTTACGGTCCAGAAACAGCTGCTAAGGTTCTTTCTGTCCTTGGTAGACTTTTCACCAACTATATCACAGCAACTGCATTCACTTGTGGTATGGACGATTTGCGTTTAACTGAAGATGGTAACCAGTGGAGAAAGGAAATCCTAGCAGAATCTGTAGATATTGGTAGACAGGCTGCTGCTGAAGTTACGAACTTAGACACTGATACCCCATCTGATGATCCAGAGCTTTTGAAACGTTTGGAAGAAATTTTACGTGACCAAAACAAGTCTGGTATTCTTGATGCAGTCAGTTCTTCTAAGGTTAACAGCATTACTTCCAAGGTTGTTTCAAAGTGTGTTCCAGGTGGTACCATGAAGAAGTTCCCTGAAAACTCGATGCAAGCTATGGCCTTATCTGGTGCTAAGGGTTCTAATGTCAACGTTTCCCAAATTATGTGTTTATTGGGTCAACAAGCTTTGGAAGGTAGAAGAGTACCAGTTATGGTTAGTGGTAAGACTCTTCCATCTTTCAAGCCTTATGAAACAGATGCTAGAGCTGGTGGTTACATTAAGGGTCGTTTCTACTCTGGTATTAGACCTCAAGAATACTACTTCCATTGTATGGCTGGTCGTGAAGGTTTAATCGATACTGCTGTTAAAACATCCAGATCTGGTTATCTACAACGTTGTTTGACAAAACAACTAGAAGGTGTTCATATTTCTTATGATAACAGTGTTAGAGATGCAGATGGTACTTTGATTCAATTCTTGTATGGTGGTGATGCTGTCGATGTGACCAAGGAATCACACATGACTGAATTCAATTTCTGTTTGGACAACTATGATGCCCTGTTGAAGAAGTACAATCCATCTGCTCTTGTCGAGCATGTTGATGTCGAAAGTGCTTTGAAGTACTCTAAAAAGACCTTGAAGAACAGAAAGAAGCATCTAGATGAGAAACACTATAAACAGAACTTGAAGTACGATCCTGTTCTAAGTAAGTATAATCCAGCTAAGTACTTGGGTGCAGTCTCTGAGAACTTCCAAGATAAATTGGAATTGTTCTTGGACGGTGAATCCAAGTCTTTTAAGAAGTACAATAACATAAACGAGAAGAAGTTCAGAGCTTTGATGCAATTGAAGTATATGAGATCGTTGATTAACCCAGGTGAGGCAGTTGGTATTATTGCTTCTCAATCTGTTGGTGAACCATCTACTCAAATGACATTGAACACTTTCCATTTCGCTGGTCATGGTGCTGCTAATGTGACACTGGGTATTCCACGTATGAGAGAAATTATTATGACAGCTTCTGCTGCTATAAAGACACCTCAAATGACGTTACCAATTTGGAATGATGTTTCTGATGAGACGGCTGACACTTTCTGTAAATCTATTTCTAAGGTTATCTTATCTGAAGTCATTGACAAGGTTAACGTTACCGAAACTGCGGGTTCCTCTCGTTCCTATGTTATTAACATGAAGTTCTTTGATGAATCTGAGTACAATGAAGAATATGACGTTTCAAAACAAGAGCTGCAGTCAGTCATTGCTGAAAAGTTCTTGCGTGCTCTTGAGACTGTTATTGTGAAGGAAATCAAGAAACAAAAGAAGGATTCTTCTCCTGATATTGGTATTGCTGTTCCAAAGGCTCAAACTACAATGGGGGCTGTTGAAGGTTCTACCAAGAAGTTGGATGAAGATAACGATGAAGAGCAGTATCATAACAAGACTAAACAATCTGTTTCGTATGATGAACCAGATGAGGATGAGATTGAAACAATGAGAGAAGCTGAAAAATCTTCTGATGAAGATCTTGACTCTGACATGGAATCCAATTCTGACTCTGAAGACTCTGAAGACGATGAGGACGTAAGCATGGATGAGATTGACTCTAAGATTGCCGATGCCAACAACAACATGAACAAGGAACAAAGAGACCGTCAATCAGCTATTATCACTAACCACAAGTTTGTGACCAAGTATAACTTTGATGACAAACACGGTAAGTGGTGTGAATTCAAGCTTGAATTAGCTGCTGACACTGAAAAGCTACTGATGGTGAACATTGTGGAAGATATTTGCAGAAAGACTATCATAAGGCAAGTTCCTCACATCGACCGTTGTATACGTCCAGAACCAGAGAAGGGCCACAGAGTTCTTGTTACTGAAGGTGTCAACTTCCAGGCTATGTGGGATCAAGAGGCATTTATTGATGTCGATGGTATTACCTCTAACGATATCGCTTCTGTGTTGAACACTTACGGTGTTGAAGCTGCTAGAAATACAATTGTCAACGAAATTAACAACGTTTTCTCTCGTTATGCTATTTCTGTTTCTTTCCGTCATTTGGACTTGATTGCCGATATGATGACTAGGCAAGGTACTTACCTGGCTTTCAACAGACAAGGTATGGAGACATCTACTTCCTCTTTGATGAAAATGTCTTACGAAACCACTTGTCAATTCTTGACTAAGGCCGTTCTAGATAACGAACGTGAACAACTGGAGTCCCCATCCGCAAGAATTGTTTTGGGTAAGCTAAATAACGTTGGTACCGGTTCCTTCGATATCTTGGCCAAGACTTCCAATTAAAGAAAAGAACAAAAAAAAAAGTTATCAAAACTTCAAAGAAAACAAAGAAAATATTACTATTAATGAAGGTGGTTAATTAGGAGTAACACAAGTTTAACTATGAATATGAACAGGACAGCTTATTCATTCTAACATATTGTTGGTATTACTAATAGACACTAAGAACCTTCTCATTTTACTTGGCATACCCTCTAAAAAAAGAAGAAATATAGACTTTTTTAAAAGATCAGGATTGTCATTTACTATTCCTTCTACTCACTCTTTTTTTTATATATATGTACATTATTCAAAATTTGACATTATGTGTCATACTATATATTATTATTTTATATCATTTTAATTTTTTTTAATATAAAGAAATAAAAAAATAGAATTTACAACTTCCAATGCTCAATATAATGCAAGTATAAATTATTTAATTTCCTCATGAAATTTTTGTTTTTTTTGAAATCACATAAGAATTATTATTTATTGCGTTATAGAGGTTTAATGTTTTGTAACATCTCATCAAAACGATCCGAACTCAATCAGGTTCAAAAAAAACAATATATAATTTTTTTTTTTCTTTTCAAATAGCCAATAGGCCCACGCCAAAATTTTGTCTATTTTTAATTTTTTGGCCCAAAATTGGGTCAAATTTCGTCGAGACAACAAAAGAAGCCCAGACTGCATTCGGAAAAAAAGCAGAAGGAAGTTTTTCCGAATGCAGAGAAACCTACGGAACAATTAGTAAGCTCTCATGTTGAGCAAAGTCGGGTACTGCAGTGCTGCAATCAGCTTAGGTATTTTGGCCAGCAAGTTCTACACTCAAAAAGACAGATAAATACTTCTTATAACATATGATATAGGGGGTTGGGTTCAGTAGGAATTTCCACTATCGTTTGATAAGCCGTCCTTGCTTTACTGGAGGTTCGTTGTCCTCTGCCTTGGGACAAAATACACCCATCACAGAGAAACATCCGTAGTCTCTCAATTATTCAAACTAAAAATTTTCAACACATGGGGTCTAGTGCAGGCAAACGATTGGTGTGTAAATCTTATTACGACAATATTGCAAATCGTAATATATTAACCCAATTCAACATCTTTCATTCGCTTGACATATATATATATAAATATATAAAAGCAATTTGTATACTAGTATTCAAATCACTTGCAAAGCACAACAACAGAACTTATTTCCGAGTGTAATACCGAATAATTTAGTTTACCGATGTTTCAATTATAATATACAATACACAGAAGATTAGAGAAAGAATTTATTTTATTAATTTATTAAGGAGAAAGGAAAAAAAAAAACTCGGATGAAAAGGGAGGATACAACAGTCGTTAGAGAATTTAGATTCTCACCCTTTTACAGGTAGCAATTCTTCTTTGAATACACCCATCAGAGGTAGCTACCTTAGCGGTCGGACTGATGATATCGTCAGGTGTTCTGTTCTTGTTATCCGTTCTCTTTGTTCTGACGGGACTACCAGCCAGATGTCCCATGGAGGACCCTGGGCCCCAGAACATCCCTGTGGTTTTTACGTGCTCATGGTAGCCAATCAAACCACTGGACCAAAATATCTGTTCTTCTCTTTGGATAGGTTCGTCATTGACCCGACAACACTTAACAAACTGCAATGCGTCCATGATTGCGATGGAGGGGTCTTTTTTCAGGATTAATGATATCAGCAAGGTTATTAATTCATGGTCATTTCCAGTTTCTGAAACCACAAGGACATTGTCGTTACCGTTAGAGTTTCTGAACAATGAGATCAACTCATTGAATATTTTAAATCTATCCAAATTGCACTCTTTAAAGGTATTAGAACTTACTTGCATTCCTAGAGCTGAGTTTACTGGTTTCTCTCCATCAAGGTACGAAAACCTCTGCTGAGTACGACTTCCAACTGGTGTGACTGGTGGTGTTACCATGAATGATGTTTGTTTTTCAAACACTTCATTGCCTCCATTTTGCAATTTCTGCAGAAGATATGTGTTGTTCCTGTGGTATTTCGAGATCAACTCGTTTGAGGTTTCATCATTACAATAGTTCATCATCATCATGTCATTCTCCAGATTAGCCATAACCAATTCCTCATTGTATGGTCTACTTAGCATATCATAAGCATTTGCAAAAACACTAGTTGATATATTCACACCGATAATGTATCTAACATTTCTCTGTTGTAAAAGTATCGGATCCGTAAGTGTCGTTAAAGAACCAAAGAAGACATTAGTGTCTAATTTTTGTGGCGGTACATAATCCATTATTTCTTAGGTTGATGATATTTGACGTTGAAAAGGTGTATTCTTATTGATCTCCTTTTTGTTCCTTTTTTTGGGCTTACACTTTCTTTTCAGTATAATTTCAAAACAAAAGAAAAAAACAGCCGATACAAAAAAAAAACAACAATTAATGAGAATAAAAATAAAGTAAAATTAGAATCAAACTCAATTCCTCTCAAGGTACAGGTCTTTTTTTTCCAATTCAGTTCCACTTTCTAGATAGTTTAGCCTATCAACTTTTTGGTATTCCTTTAGGCCTAATGAAATTTCTACTTGTTCTTCCGTCCGGATAAAAGTAGCAAAGTAAAAGTTGTAGGGTCAAGTTTACTTCCAATACTTTAGTAGTATTACTATTAATCAACTGTTAAGTGCAGGCTTGATTAAAAGAATGGGCATCGTTTGTTTTATAAAAGTGAAAAATTTTCTTATTTTTGACGCGAGCTTTAATTTTTTTTTTTTTTCACATCAAAAAAAAAAAAATACAGCTATAAAAAAAAAATTGCTATGAAGTAGTAATGAGAAGTAATGCAAACAAAAAATAATATTATTGCGAATGTCAAAGGACATGAAAAAAAAAACATTTGTAGAGCAATATTGTTGTCAATATTGAAGATAAACGTATGAAGAATAAAGAACAAAACACTGTTGTATTCATTTATTTTTCTAAATATATTGTAGATTTTAAAAGAGATGTTTAAACAAAACTGCCATAAAAACAGTCAGTCCTTGCAACGAACAATAACAAAATAAAATGCTTCTGTAGCTCAGTCGGAAGAGCGTCAGTCTCATAATCTGAAGGTCGAGAGTTCGAACCTCCCCAGGAGCAGTTATCTTTTTAAAAAATATTTTTTGCCCACCAAATTGATATGATTGTAAAGCAGACCAGTTCAAAAAGCAATTTGTTCATTATTTTCTCAATTGAAAGGTACGTGTGCAAATGCGAATCTTTATATTTTTTTTTATGTAAAATTATTTATCGTATAGCATAACAAAATATTTATCTTTTATTGTATAAATCGTTTGTGGGGAGAGGTAATGTTAACTGAATATAACCTCGGAAAGTGAGTGAATAGAAAGTTTTTTTTTTTTATGTTGTTTGTAGGAGGTATTTTTTTAATTGAATTGTTTCTTTTTGTCAAATAAAATGATGGTGTAGAAAAAAAAAAACGATTAAGGAAAGAAAAGTAGAGTAAAAAATATAGTTCATAAAGTCATTAGAATAATCATTAATGAGATAAAAGATGCAATCTTTTTCTCATTGTCATAGTAAAAAGTCATTATCATCAATTGATTATTTTGTCATAGTCATCGAAATAGTCTTGAAAGAATATTATAAGTTAATAGTTTTGAAAACTGAAAGAATGAAAAAAAAAATAAAATAAAGTAAAAATAAAAGTGAAAGTTGTTCATAGTAGTTTTTATTTCTTTATCTCTCTCAGTTTTGTTTTGATAAAAAGAAAAAAAGAATGTGGAAAAATATCATTAAGAAAGCTCATTTTTTTTGTCATAAAAATAGAAGTAGATTTTGAAGTGAAAAAAATTAAGGTTTCCCAAAAGTAATCAATCGAAGAATAATAGTAATAAGATATTGGTTTGTGTTTTGTTTTTCTTCAAAGCCTTTGACATTTTAAAAAATGAGCAAAGGCGTCTAAGTTGAAAGAGAGTGAGAATTGCGGTAAACATGCTAATTCTATCATACCGTTTTGTCAATAGCAGTTTTCTGTGAGTTAATTGTTGTTGTTTTTTTTTTAATTGTTTTTGTTGTCTTTTTTTTTAATAAAAAAAAAGTAAGTCCTTATTATAAAAGAAAAAAACACACTTGAAATTCCCGTATTTTATTTTTTAGGTGTCAGACAATTAAGTCGAGAATAAAATATGAAAATGAAAGGGGCAAGTTTAGGGTTTCTTCCTTTTTCTCTGTTGTGCGATGAATATTATGTTGTTGTTGTTGGATTTAGAATCAATTAAGCAGAACTTGGTTGTTTAAGTTTTTCATTTTCTTTCTTCACAGCACCTAGTTCAGCTTTCAGTCTATGTACTTCCAGTTCAAACAGTCTTTCGTTATTCTGCATGTAAAGGATGTAGTCAACAGCCTTCTCCAAAATCATGCTCTTGTTCAACTTTGGAGCAGTGGTTGGGAAGTTTCCAAAGGAATCATCGACGTCCTCGGTCTTGGCCTTGTTCTTACCGCCTTCTAGGACCTCCAGTGTCGATTGCTCACTGGCAACCCATGGAATGATCTGTTGCAACCTGGCCAACTTACTGTTGATGTTGATTCTGTATCTTTTCTCAATCTTGTTGTGTGCCTCCTTCTGGTTCTGGGTCAATCTCTTCCTGGGAGCCTTCTTCTTCTGCTTCTTAGCACCCGCGGAAGAAGAGCAAGAGGAAGAGGAGACACCATGACCCAGGGCCAAAGTAACAAGTCCCTCGTCATCATCCTCTTCGTCCTCTTTCTTGACATGGACCTCGTCAGACAACTCAAAATCCTTGTTCTCGACATCGAACAAGAAGATATCGTTCTGGTTTCCGTCAATCAGGAAATTAGAGTCCGGAGAGTTAACACTGGAACTCGAGTTAGAAGAGATGATGTTCTCCAATGGCTCAAACCATGGAGAACCCGAGGTGGCTAAAGAAGTGGAAGACTCAGAAGTGGTGAGGAACTTATCGTTATTCCAGTTATCCAAATCATTCTGAATCGTAGCCATTTGTTTTTGTGTTTGGGTTGTTATTGTGTTAGATTATAAAGATTGAATCAATTGAATGAAAAAAAAAAACAAAAAAAAACAGTATGTTTTTAAATTTTTTTTTTTTTTTTGTTTGAGTTTCTTGTAAGTTGTTGGTTATGTATAAAGAAACAAGAAATGAAAAAAATAAAATATTTATATTTTAAGGAGGGCTATTTAAAAATAAAAATAAAAATATAAAAAAAAAAATAATTGATATATCTTGTCAAGAAAGTGAAAAAATCTAAATTTAAATAAAAAATCAATCTTTTTTATAAAAAAAAAAAAAAATTTTTTCATTTCATCAAAATTGAAAATAAATAACAAGTCACTGCTTTCTTCTTCTCAACAAAGGACTTTTCCCATTTTGTCTCTCTGCACACTCTGCACACTCCCTTTCTTTGTTTGAGCATTGAAAAAAAAAAAAAAGAAATTTTCTTGCAAAAAAAAGTTGGATAAAGGAAGAAAACAAAAAAAAAAAAAAGCCCATTATCATCCATCTTCTTCTTTCTTCCATTGTTCCTACGCCCCTTTCTTCGATTGTACTTTTGTTCGATCTTCTATTTTAAAACTTTCATCTTTTTTCTTTCGAATTGTATAGGATCCGCATATACAACCCCGTACAAAGAGAAACAAGGTAATTCCGGGCGATATTTATTTATTTTTTTTCTCCAAATTAAAAAAAAAAAAGCCCACGTTTTTTTGTCTTTCTACAAATGTCTCTGTGTTGAGTGCGAGAAAATATCGCGGGATCGTTTTCTCTCTCTCTTGGTTTCATAGTTCTAAGAGAGAAGCTTCTCTACAGGAGTTTCTCCGTTTGTGCACCGATGCAATGCTTGCGGGATCTAAGGAATGGTATTTCTTTTTTTTTTTGTAGTTCTTTGCGTTGTTTTTCATTACAGCGAAGAGAGAAACAAGAGAGAAACTACAGGTTAATATGCCGTGGAAATGAGAAGCAACACGTGAAGTAGAGAACAAAAAACAAACAAACAAAGAGAATCAAATTGTTCCGGGTCTTCTAGAAGGGCTCTCTTTCTCTTTCTGGAAATAAATAAAATGAAAAAAAAAATACAAAATTGGAAAATAATTCCCAGATCTGGCAAAAATAATAAAAAAAAGAAACATCTGATCTTTCTTCTCGAAGCAACAAGGAGGGTTTTTCCGGATAACTGATGGGGAATGGTCTACGGGTTATTCTTAGGGGGTCAGGGGAGGGAAAAATAGAATATATATAACCATACAATATAAATATTATTATTGAACAAAAAATATCTCTGTACGTACAACGCACAGACAAAATTAAGGGAACAGGGCCTTTTTATTTTTTTTTTTCATTTATCGATTCCCCTCAATGATTTAATAAGCAATAACAAGTGACTCGTATGGGTTATTCTTGTTTATGGCTGCTCTTAAAACAAAAACAATACAAAACAAAACAAAACAAAGAGCAAGTTTTTCGTTTTGGAGACACACGTAAATACTATATTCCCCTTTGTAGTAATCTTTTTTCTGCAAAAAAAATTACAACAATAATAATAATAAATGGATGATGATTTACTTGAGCGATTGTTGGAGGATGAAAAATTGAGTGAGTCCCCTAAGACTCCAACTCCAACAAACGTTAATACAAAGCAAAAAACCAAAAAAAAATATGGGCGTGGCGAATATTTTTATGAAAAAGCCAAAAAACAGACAGAAGAGGACCTGAAGTTGAAAAGGCAGCTTCTTTCCTTGGAGTCGCCCTCGGAGTTCAACAACCGGGATGTGTATCCGCAGATATTTAGTGGCTTGGTCATATATGTCAATGGCTTCACCACTCCCGGCAGGTTTGAACTACACCAGATGATAGTTGTTCACGGAGGTAAGTTCTTACACCACCTCAGTGCTAAACGATCCATAACGCACATCGTTGCGTCCAACTTGCCCTTGAAAAAACGTATAGAGTTCGCTAACTACAAAGTGGTTAAGCCCAGCTGGATAGTGGACTCGATAAGTCAGGGGAAGCTTCTGCCCTGGAGGGATTATGCCCTGATCGATACTCTGCAGCCGAACCAGCAGAAACTGGACATTTCTTCAGGTACATCAACGACACCCGGTCACACCACAAATTCAACAACTGCATCCGTGGTCGATTGTACTAACCCCAATTTTATTGCAGAGTATTTCAGACATTCTCGGCTGCACCATTTGTCCACGTGGAAGATTGACCTCAGGGCAAAGTTCCTGAGGGACTTTATCGACAACAACGCTGCACTGCGTAAACCAAGAAAGGGCATCGATAAGTTCACAGTGTTTCACATCGACTTCGACTGCTTCTTTGCCACCGTAGCATACTTAACAAAGGATCCGGCCATCAGATGCGATATCGATAAGGACGTTATCGTCGTATGCCATGGCTCCAAAAACTCTGATATCGCGAGTTGTAATTACGTAGCAAGGAAATACGGGATCAAGAATGGTATGTGGGTTGGTCATGCGAAGAAACTGCTGCCGCCTGATGTCCAGATGCACACACTCCCTTATAATTTCGATCAAATCCAGTCGAAATCAGAAAAGTTTTACGAGACCTTGGGCTCCCTTAAAATCTTCGACATGATTTTGCCGATTTCAATTGATGAGGCTGTATGTATCAAGATCGAATGCCCCAACAGTACTACCCAGGATTCAGCAACAAATAGTAGTGATGATGAGTATTCGCAGACATCCAACAATGAGGAGCTTTGTATCAGGATTCGAAAATTGATGTATGAGAATACAGGCGGATGCACTGTAAGTATTGGATGTGCTAGCTCCTTGATTCTAGCGAGGTTAGCCCTGAAAAAAGCTAAACCCAACGGCTATTATCTCACTAGTAAGGATCTTTTACAAAGCTCACAAGTACAACAGAATGAGTTTTTTGGGTCGTTTTCTTTAAATGACCTTCCAGGTGTTGGTAGATCCATCGTCTCAAAGTTGCAGGTAACTTTCAACAAATCTAAACCAATGTCACTTTTAGAGCTAAAGAAATATGCCACACTTGACGCATTAAAGTCGGCAATTGGTATTAGTCTAGGTACCAAAGTTCATTTAGCATTAGAAGGCCTTGATAATGAGGAGTCATCTAGAATGATTTACGAACCGGAAGAGTATTTTGAAAGAAAATCTTTATCGATCGAAATAAATTGGGGAATAAGATTTACCAATATCAATGACATCGATGATTTTATTGACAGATGTTGTGATTACCTACTAGGGAAATTAAATGAACTGGATAGGAAAGTGTCTCAAATATCCTTAAAAATTATGAGAAGAGCTAAGGGGGCACCTATAGACCCTCCGAAATATATGGGTATGGGGAGATGTGACGCTTTCAATAGAAGCAGCCGTTTAGGTATACCAACTAAAGAGCATGGGACAATAGCCACTGAAACCAAGGCGATATTCAGGACGTTTGGCTGTCCTCCGGAGGAACTAAGAGGTGTTTCTGTCCAATTTAACAAATTGGTCAAAGTAGACTCCGACATTGTAGAAAACAAACCTGGAATAATGAACTTGTTTCAAACTACTCCTAAGTTAAATTATTCTCCTACTAAATCTGATACAAAATCACCTAATAGATCTCCAATAGATTTCGATTCTATTGAAAAAAGATCGCCATTAAAGGGCCTCAAAAACCTTCATGAACTTAACCAAGATAAGTATGATATTCCCAGCACTTTTGAAGCTCAATTTTTAGAGGCTTTACCAACTCAATTGAAATCTGAGGTTAGTAAAGAGCTAAGAATAAAAAGAAAAGTGGAGGATATGAAAGTAAAAGCAATGAAGAAGAAAATTAAATTGAATGAAGAAAAGGAGAAAACGAAATACGACCACTTCTTTGGAATGCATAGTCTTTTTGAACCAATAAAATTTCAAGATCAGACAAATTTCAAAGATATATGCCGAATGGTTAAACAATGGGTTCATTTTTCTTTACAGGATAATGGCCCTCATGATAAAGATATTCGACTCTTCGAGAAATATGCAGTAAAGCTTTGTAATACTAACAGATCCCATTATTTAAGCCGCATTGCTCATATCATTACCACAGAATTAAATCTCATGGAAAATCACCTACAAAACGGTGAAGGTTTTCATGAGTGGGAAATGATCTTATTGAAACGTATAATACCAATTTTAAACCAAAATAAGCACACCTTCCAAACAGAAAGGAAACTAGACATTGAATATGATTTAGGATAATTTCATGCATTAATGACTACAATTACACTGTAATAATTTTATAAATATATTCATACATAATAGCATATAGTATTTAAGAAATGATAAAGAATTAAAAACAAATCAAAGAATTTCATATTTTTCGTAGATATTACGTAGTTAGATAAAGTCCTTTCTAGAAACCTTTATAAACGCTTAATATCGAAAGTAGTTCATAATAAAAAGGTAAGGAAGTGAACGAGTCTTTTATAAAAGGTCTATTGAATTTTAATTTAGATGTCTTCCTTCTCACCACCAACAACAGAGACACGCATGGTGTTGGAGTGACCGACACCACCCTTGAAACCTTGGATGGAGATGATAGCGTCACCGTTCTTGACGAAGCCAAATTCTTTTGCCTTGTCAACACCGAATCTCAAACGAGCATGAACATCATCAGTCCAGTCAGCGTAAGCTTCCTCTTCGAAGACGAATGGGAAGACACCTCTGAACAAATGAGCAAATCTGGCGGTTCTTGGGTTTCTGGTAACCAAGATAATTGGACATTGTGGTCTGTACTTGGAAACCAATCTAGCAGTGTTACCGGAGGTAGACAAAACAAGGATAGCTTTAGCGTTTTGCTCACCAACAGCAGCAACGGCAGTGACGGCAACGGTCTCAGTGGTAGAGGTTGGCTTTGGAGTACAGTTTCTTAGATCGTCGTACAATGGCATGTATGCGATAGCTTGTTCAGCAATAACGGCAGTTTCAGCCATGGTGGTGACGGCATTAATTGGGTAGTTACCCTTGGCGGTTTCACCAGACAACATGACACAGTCAGCACCGTCCAAGATGGCGTTACCAACATCAGAGACTTCAGCTCTTGTTGGTCTTGGGTTGAAAGTCATGGACTCCAACATTTGAGTGGCACAGATAACTGGCTTACCGGCCAAGTTACACTTGGCGATCAACTTCTTCTGAACGGCCAAGACCTCTGGAGCTGGGATTTCGATACCCAAGTCACCTCTGGCAACCATAACACCGTGGCAAACTTCCAAGATCTCGTCGAAGTTGTTAACACCTTGTTGGTTTTCAATCTTGACGATAACCTTGATGTCCTTACCCTTTTCACCTAGGACTTCTCTGATGTGGACAACATCGTTAGCGGTTCTGATGAAAGAGGCAAAGATCATGTGGACACCGTTCTTGACACCGAAAGCCAAGTCGGCCTTATCCTTCTCGGACAAAGCTGGCAAATCAACATCGGTACCTGGCAAGTTAACACCCTTGTGGGAGGAGATCTTACCGGCGTTCAGGGACTTGACCTTCAAGGTCTTGTCATCGACAACTTGCAAAACTTCGAAGGACAAGACACCGTCATCGACGTAGATGGTCTTACCTGGAGCGATAACCTTGGTGATGTTCTTGTAGTCCACGTACATGATCTTGTCGTCACAGGCCTTGGCGTACTTGTCATCGGTGGTGAAGATCATCTCGTGGTTTGGAGGGATTGGGTAGTCAACGTCGTCAACACAGGTACCAGTTCTGATTTCTGGACCCTTAGTATCCAAGGCAATGGCCAATGGTCTGCCTGGGTAGACTTGCTCAGACTTTCTGGCGTTGTCAATGACAGATTGATGGTACTCGTAGGAACCGTGAGAGAAGTTCATACGCACAATGTTCAAACCGGCCTTTCTCAAAGCAACCAAAGTGTCGACATTGTTGGTCTTTGGACCAATGGTACCAATGATAGAGGTTCTTCTCAAACTAGAACCTGGGGTGGTTTGCAAGTTAATCAATCTGTTCAATCTGGAGTCCATTTTGCTCTTTTTAAATAATAAAAAAGTATACGGTGTTGTTTATTTCTACTTTTTGAAAGACTTATACGTTAACAAGAAGTAAACCAATTGGAAAGAGTCGATCTCTCTCACAAATAAAGAAGGGATTATCAGTCCATTTATATACTTAACATGTACCCATTACATGGAGAAGGGGGAGAATCACTAAGAGACCAGGGAAACCAAGAGCAAAGATTTTTTTACTGTTAAAGATGTAACCTTTCTTTTTTTTATTGTTATTCACACACACTCTTGCCATTGACAAATTACCGACATTCAGAGTGTGTTCAATGCATTCCACTAAGAAATAGTACTTGTTACAACTTTCTTCTTTAACAGAAGAAGTAGAAGAGGACCCACACGGTCCCCTATCCTAAATATCCCCTTAATTTTAATTTTCAACTTTCAATCCTACCTTGGGGGATTCCACTTTGTTTTTAATGCACATACAGAAGAAGATAGGGACAATTTGAGTCCTTTTATGTGATTCACATACACACAGCAAGAGAGAGAGATAGAGAGAGAGAGAGAAGAACTAGTAGTGCTCAATAAGACAAGAGACACCCAGTAATCAAGAGTACAATGAATAAAATAAAAAGAAACGATAACCACCGACAAACGAAGCATACTTGACCCTAAACACTTTTCAGAAAAAAAAAAAGGAGAGACAAACATGTACAATCATTGTACAACATCCAGTACAAGAAGAGTGGAAGAAACAGTACAATCAGTTTCTGTGGGGGTGGCCCAATGGACAGAAGTGGTCAAGAAGGAAGACAGAGCGAGAGGGATTCGTGTAAAACTTTAAAATGATCGAGTCTTAACGAGCCGTTAAAAGGTAAATCACATGGATTTAATCGTTGCCAGCTAGTTTTGAGGTAGATATCGAGAGTAGAGTATAATGGATTATTGGATTCTGATTATAAAACGGGGTGAATAATAATAATATTTGAATTTATATATGTAGCACATTATGAAAAAACAGAAATTGGGATATATGAGAAAATAAGAATAAAAAAGAGGAAACGATTCTTTATAGGAATATTATTTTATGCCTTTGGAATAAAAAAACAAACTAACTAATAAATGAAAATGAAGAAATGTAGTTGATCAGCGGGGCGGAAAAAGTAGAGGGAGAGGTAAAAAGAAATTACAATGTTTTCTATTCTTGATAATAACATTTTTTTTAAAATGGCCTTTGATAAGAAATAAAACTTGGTAATAAAAAAAAACATAACATAATTCGTTAAAAAAATAATTCTTCGTTAATGCTGTGATAGAGGGAGCGAATTAGATTTAGGAAGGAAAGCTTATAAGATTGTATCCAATAACTTTTCGTGCCAAGTAGTTGGTTCGACACGCTTTTCGTCACATTCTCTGGTGATTTCTTCGATCTCTTCAACACCAGTAATGACATCGATTTCCTCGATAGATTTCCACCACTTTAGAGTAAAAATCTTCCTTCTGTAAACTCTATGGCCTAACCATAGCACAAGGAAGATTGGCAAAGTAATGTAAGCAGCGACGAAGTCTTTGGCATCCCAGTACTTAGGAATGAAGACTTGGTAACCGTTGGTCAATGTGATAATGGAAATAATAGTTATAGACCAGTAGATCAGGTATGGCATACCCCAGGACTTGTATGGCAAACGGGACAACATTCCATGGAAAATGATAGCCTTATGGAATCTAATGTAAGCAACACTGATGCAGATCCAGCCAATGAAACCAGATATAACACTGATGTTTGAGAACCAGTTGAAGACATCCTTGGTTGATGAAGAACAATTCAAATAAGCCAAACAACAGATGGCACTTGAAAAAGCGACAGCCACATAAGGAACACCCCATCTATTGACCCTGCCAAAGATACGTGGAGCTTGTCCGTGGTGAGCCATGTTTAACAATGATCTAGCACTGGCAAACATGAAGGCATTACCAGCAGACCAAGCACTGGTCAAGATACAAGCGTTAATAATATGTGGCAAGGCGTGAATACCAGCGTTCTGAATACCGATAACGAATGGTGAAGAACCAGCACCAGGTTTGCCTTGAGCCAACGCATTAGTCAAAGCAGGGTCGTTCCAAGCAACAATAACACTGATAGACAAGGCACCTAGAATGTAGAAGAACATCAGTCTCCATACAAATCTTCTAGAGGCCTTGGCAATGTTACGTCTCTGATCCTGGACCTCAGCACTAGTCATAGCAACCAGTTCAGGACCCAAGATGAAAGCGAAACCACCTTTAATGATACCGGTGTAGATATCCAAGAACGAACCGAAACTTCCACCTCTGATATGGTGAGCGAAACCACCTGGGTGCTGCCAGTAACGGAACCCCAATCTGTCATGCTTAGGACCACCACCCCAGAACAAAATGAATGATAGGATGATAAGACCGACGATACACAGAATTTTAATCGAGGCGAACCAGAACTCGGACTCACCGTAAAACTTGACAGCAGCGAAGTTCAGGAACACAACCATAAACAGGAAGATGGTAATCCATCCAGCCTTGGGAACACGCTCAGTCCAGTACTCAACAACACCTGAGGCAGCAGTACATTCAGCAGCAACCAGGATAACATAACAGTAGTAGTAGTTCCACGCCGTTGCGAAACCTAGGGACTCATCCAGGTACTTATTCACGAGATGTGCAGCAGATCCAGCAGACTCGTTACCCGTACCTGGCAAGTAACACACCATTTCACCGATGGCCTGCATAATTGGGTAAATGACGGTAGAGATGATACAATACGAAATGAACAGTCCAGCTGGTCCGCATGTATGTAGGGTTGAGGAAGTACCGACGAAGAGACCTGTACCTATGGCACCACCGAGCGCGATAAGTTGAACGTGTCTTGATTTCAGACCTTGTTTCAGCTGGTGGGGCTCGCTGCCGTCTTCACTTTGACTCTCGACGTCGTCTGGCGACTGTTTCTCCGTAGATGAGGAGACGGAATATATTTCATCTTGAGTATACTGGTTCTTGTCCTTCCCGGTACTGTTCCCGATACTCTCTCTTTGTACATCCTCCTCACCAAGTGAGACTACACTCACTGTATCCTTTTCTTTCTTCCAAAACATAATGAATTTAGTATTATTATGAATTCTTTCTTGTTTTTTTGTTTAATTATGTTATAATGGAAGTTATAGAAGTGTTTGTTAGTTTATTTATTTTTTTTTTTTTGCAAGACTAAGAAAAAAAGTACAGGGACATAGCGCTGTTATATTATAACATCCCTTGTATTTATATCAAGAATTAGATTGTAACCAATGTTCAAACGCTGAATAGGGCAATCATTTAATTGTTGATAAAAAATTAATGAGGAGAGAGAGAGAAAGATAAAGGTATTTTCGGTGAACCATCTCCGTTGTGACAAGGGCTATGGTACTTAATTTTTCCATCTTTTCCTTTTTTTTTTCTATTCTTAATTATGACGAGTCATTGTTCAAGCTCGGTGTGTGAATGTCTCTCTCTCTCTCTCTGTGTCTATCTTTTACATTGATACCGCCTGTTGCTTCCGTTTTTTTTCCCCCCTTCCCAAGAGAGACAAGCAGCAGTTGTACAGTAGCAATTACCTATCGTGGTAATGATTAGATATCTTTAAACCATACAGAAAGATAGTACGAAGATAAGATAACATTAGTAGTTACCCTGTTTTTTACTCGAAGTTGGAGGGTTGGAAGGGGTGGGGGAGGGGGGGGAGGTGTTGGTGACCCCACCAAATGTGCCACGTCTCGATGGGTGGTTCATACCATATTGTGCAGAGTATTCTGTGCATAGCTATTTATAGACAGCATATAAAATACGTCATTCTTGAGTTTCTTTTTTTTTTCTGAGAGAAAGAGAGAGAGGGAGAGGAGGGGGAGGAGGGGGGATTGCTTGTTAGTGTCACTTTTGATATAATACAAATACACAGAGAGGGAGAGAAATACCGTAGGAGGTCTTTCCCGGGGCTCAATGCCCGAGAAGACGGGAATGAAGTACCCAAAGGTTGAGGAGAGAAGGTCTCTACGGGAATATGTGTTGACAAGAAAAGAACGAGAGATCTGTCTTTTACTCTCCATCTTTTTTTTTTTTCTTTCTTTCTTTCCTTTTTTGTACGGATATTTTTCTGAAGTAATCGGAGTATTGGATTTATTTTGTTTTTGTTTTAGTTCAAGGTGAGGGGGAGGGGAGGGGGAGGGGATGGCAACCCGGTTCTTAAAGAGAGGAAAAGAGGAGAAACTTTTGAACTGTCGGAGTGCGCCTTTTTCTACGTACTTTCCTCTTTATATTTTTTTTTTCTCTTTCGTCGCCGCGTTTGTCTCTCTCTCTCTCTCTCTCTCTCTCTCTCTCTCTCGCTTCTCTGTGTATTTCTCTGTGGGAGAGAAAGAAAATGCCAAAACGGCACCAAAAGAAAATATATACCCTGGATATTTTCACCACCCAGACCCCACCATTCCACTCACCCGGGCACTGCATCAAC